>CAEFZX010002961.1:0-75907 GCA_903066825.1 Alfaro cultratus | reverse complement strand
ATATAAAAATATGTGCCAGTCTCCTTATCATGTTTGTGAGATAACAAAAAGAAGTTGTGCTCTAGAAAGACATGGAACAGGTTTATTTAGTTTATTGGATTATTTCAAAAGTGATTAACAAATAAACAAACAGAAAAATATAATAATATACAATCAACACTGATTTCACACTATTCACAGTGTATTAGCTATTTCCTTCAGAAAATATGGTTCTATAACTTCAAGCTACATAAGTAAACGGAGGTTCATTAAAAATATATATTTTTGTATTTATTTTCATATTGTTTGTTTTCTTGACAGCATAAATTTGTTAGAGTGCTTTTTAAAAACTAAAATATTGCTATACCTGCCACATTGCAAAAGAAATAAATAAAAAAAATGTCACCAATGCAAAATGCAAATTATTACTGCAAAAACAATAATGCATCTATAAATAAATGTAAAAATATTCTTCATTTCAGCACCTTATATGTCTCAATACAGTCCACTTGTAGAACATTATTTTACAATAAGTATTTACACAAGTCTTTGTGTACACAAAGCTAATTTAAATAAGCACAAGGTTAAAGTACAGTCATAAAAATAATAAACACAATCATATTCTTTTAGGTCTTCTTGACTCCTGACGCTGAATCAGGGACCGGTTTGCTTTTCTGACCCAGTTCTTTGATACAGCTTCAGTATTGTTTTGTTGTGAAGGTTTTTCCATAAATTTTTCTCCAGAATGAGATCATGGTTCAAGTAGAAAGTTACTTTGGTCAAATTCTTCTCCACATAATAGTTTGAGTATTTACTGTAGTCTTCTGTCATAAATCCATATGCACTCACCTGTGGAGAGCAAAAATAGTATATAGAATGAGTTTTAAGTAAAAGAAAAAAAAAGAAAGAAAGAAAGAAACTGCTGACACTTTAAGAGCTTAAGGAAGAGATTAGCTTAATGTAGAGTCAAATAAATTATAATTAAGATTGTTGATTTAGAAATACTGTTATTGTTATGGATGCTCATGATTCAGCACATTTGACTGTATAAAAAGTGAATTTATTTCAGTAACTCATTTATTTTGTAGTGAATGATTTCAAAGCTAAAGGAAAAATAATTTCAACATAATTTACAAATACAAATCTGAAAAGTGTGGCATGAGTTTCTTATTCAGCGCAAACGAGCCACCAGTTCGTAGAACCACGTTTTGCTGCATCAGTGCGTTTCTTCAAGATAATCTGGAAGATTTGGGTTTTCCACAGACATTGTTGGCTAAAAAGTAACTGTTGGTTCTAAATCATTAAAAGTATTTTTTTATTATTATTTTTATTGTGTAAAGCAGTTTGAACTGCCTTGCTGTGGAAATGTACAGGTAAATTTGATTGATTGATTGATTGATTGATTGATTGATTGATTGATTGATTGATTGATTGATTGGTTGATTGATTGATTGATTGATTGGTTGGTTGGTTGATTGGTTGGCTGATTGATTGATCGATTGATTGATTGGTAAAGCCCACAGAATATGAACAGGAAACTGTTACCACCAGTGACGTGCGGTGAGGTTCATAGCTGGTGAGGCACTGGCTTAATCATAATCATATTTACAAATATAGAATTGGTAAAGCTAAATGAAAAATAGGTACTTTATAGTACAAACCACAGGGTGAAAATAGCAAGATAAATTATTTTATCATTGTATATTATTTTTCCATGATGACAGGGGAGCCTCTGCCTCCCCTGCATCTCCTGACCGCACGTCACTGTTTCCCACTTGTTATGGCAACTCTTAGAAAAGTAAAGGACATGTGCAAATCCCTGAATATAACTAAGAAATCTTTATTAAGAAAATATGCAAATCCAAACTGAAGATTCAAAATCACTTGTTACAGTTTCCTTTTCTTTTTTTCAATAAAACATGACACGCACTCGGTCAAAAGCTGCGTTGGTCCATGTTTCTGCAGTCTCTCCCAAGTCTCTGTTTTTTCTATTGCGACTCAAACAGGAAGTGAGCTTTTCAAAAATAAAAACTGAATTTCAAAATAAAGTTAACCTAAACTAATATCACTTTTACATACTGAAAATAACAGAAACACAGAGACAAAAAGCATTGCAGAAAACATAGAGTCTAAATATTCCTTATTTGTGACTAACTTACCGTGTCGCATGCGTGCAGAGCCACAAAGAGAGTAAACGCCCCGTTGGTTGGTCGGACAATTGCCCAGTATTTTCCACTAATGTCATCTGAACTCAAAAACCTGTTGGAGGTGAAAATGTTAGCCTGATGTGCTGCATAATCTATGCAATTAATTATTATATGGAACCAATTCACAATACAAGAGTCACTTTACAAAACAGAATGACTAAAGTTGATTTAATCCAATAACATAGATTCAAAGTCAGTTATATGTTATTCAGATCTAATTTATCTAATTACAGCTACTTAATGTTCTTCATTGAAATGCGCCCTCTTTCAAAACGGTGAAATAGTTTTTTCTTCTTTTCAATCCCTAAAGTCATAAATCAGAAATGCTTACTGATTTAATTTGACTGAAAGTGGACTCGTTATTTCAGAGGTAAAAAGAACCAATAGCGTTCACACAGATTTTTAGCAGGACAGTATGGGATCTTGGTTCAAACACTGACCTGTTTCGAATGTATCGCATGAAATCCTGGTGCAGAACGTAGAAGCGATCCTCACTGAACTGTCCTGAGTAATAAGATCTGGGTCTGGAGGGAGAAAGAAAGACATTGGTTATTTTGGAAGAAGAAGATGAACTCTCAAAATGTTTGTTCACAAAGACAGCAAAGCCATAAACTACTCCACATATTTCTTCTAATATTCTGTTTGGTTTTAAAGAGTTTAAACTTTTAACATAAATCCACCAGCTCAGTGTTAGCTTTAATCTCTCCAGAATCATTTCTGATGTGTGTTTGGGATCATAATCCTCCTGGAACTATCAATCCAGTCTACGTTTTAATCACATATGATTTTAGTAGTAATTTTGCAGATAACTGTCATCATAGAGATGCAAAATTTAAAGCTTAAAGCCAGTAAATACAGCTGTGGAAAAAAATTAAGAGCCCACTGCACTGAACCCCATTTAAAACCTCAGGGTTATTCCACCAAATATTGATTTCTGAACTTTTCCTGAGTTAAAACATTAGTATTGTTGTTTCTAAATGAATATAAATGTATTTCTTTGCATTATTTGAGGTCTGAAAGCACTGTGTCTCTTTTGTTAATTTGACCGTTTCTCATTTTCTGCTAATAAATACTACATTTTTGCTTGGATTCAGATATGTTGTCAGTAGTTCATAGAAAAAAAAAAACAATGTCCATTTTACTCAAACATAAAAAGGAAAATCAGAGAAACTGATCATTGTAAGTGGTCGTTTTAAGTGGTCTCTTAAGTTTTTAATACTGTATGTTGTTGAAGAAGAGATGTGATCATAAAAATCCCTTGTTCCATTTCTACTAAAATTAGGTTGTAATAAGTATAGAAATAATAAACTTAAAACGCACAAACTGTACTTACTCTTCATCCATGTATTCACCGGAGGAAACTTTTTCTCCTTTGAGAAGACCCTGGAGCCACTGGAAATCCCTCAAACCCTCGGGAATCAGGACATACTTTATTCCCTGCAAGGAAGAAACACTCTGTGAGAAAAGTGTTTCTCATCTACTTATTATGGTTTCTGTGTCTTTTAATACTTGGTCATGCGGGGCAGATTTGTATCCGTACTCCTGGAATATTTGAAGGGATGTTGTGACTGAATGAGCGGTGTGAACATAAACCGACGTTCTTTTCCCCACGTCTTCCTCATAGCCGTTGATCACCGCACCATTCATCCTGTCACACAAACGAAACAGAAACACAGCTTCAACATTTTTGTATGCAAACAGGAATTATCAGGGTTACCATAATTTGTAATTGAAACCATCTAAAAATTGTTCAAATGAAAACAAAAATGACAAAACACTTCTAGATGTATTTTTTAATTTTTTACCACAACTCCTATTTTTAGTCTACACTGCTAATCAAATCAAATTTAATAAACCTTTTAGTGTTTCTGTTGGAATATTTAATTAACATAATGCAGAACTTTTCTACAACATGTTATGCAGAGGCTGTAGCTCCAGATAAATTTATTTAGTAGCACAGTAAAGTATAGCTTACTATCCCCTAATATTTTACAAGTATGGAAGCCCTGAACGGCAAAATGTTCCACAAAGGGAAAAAAACAACAAACTTTAAAATATTTTAATCTAGATTGTTTCTTACTCACACATTTCTTTTAAAGTCAAGACAAAAATAAAATGTAGTCAGCTTTAGAAAATGGATCTTAAAGAAGTTTCTTTCAAAAATAATTTATTTTCTTCCTTGCCTTTCAGGGCTTCCATATAAAGGAATCATTCAGTTAAAGGTCCTATAAACAAGACATAACATTGTTTTATGTCTTGTTGCTGATTAAATAACGTGAAATAAACATAAAAGAGACAGTATTATATTATTTGTAAATGTTCCTTGATACTGAGATGCTGTCAGCACATTTAATGTTGACTAAATTAGAGGGATGTAATGAATTTAACAGTAAAATCTATTTTTATTGGTCACACATTTTAAATTTTGGACAGTGTAAATTACACTGTCCAACACTGTTTCAACTATAATCCATCTAATCCTTTGGTATTTTGCGGTTGCTTTTTAAAAACGATTCTTAAGAAGACTCCACCAACAGGTTTGTTTCCTATTGTTTTCCTACCGAAACACGAAGTCGTGCGCATCAATCTCGGCGCCCATCTTTGAGCCGTTCAGGATGCCGCCCATTCCCACCACGGCGCAGCGGACGCAGCCGTCCCCCCCTGGCTTTGGGAGGAGCAGCGGCTCTTTGGGCTTTGGGATCAGCTTCACTACAGGCATTACATCTGCAAACAAACATTTACCATGGATGGTTAGAGCTGATTGATTTGCTCCAGTTGAGCCTACAAGCACTTATTAGCTTTGTAGAACTACGTCAGTTAATATGCTGCTGCTAAATTCCCTCAGTGTTCCAATTATTTGGCTGTGAGTAACCCGTCTAGAAGAAGCAGAAGTGAGAACAAAAGTCTTTCTTTGCTTTATTTTCTACCTTTCAAAATAGAATAATATGCAAAAACGATTCATGGAAAACCCACCTATTTTAAATTCTGGCTGTAATGAATCGAGATACATTTAGGGAAGAGTAAAAAATCAAACTTTTTCTCAGAATTGTGACGTTAATCTACGCTCACTTTCCTTATCAAACATATGACTTTTCAAAATCTGAGTTAAGATTTTAATCATAGAATTTAGACTTCCTATTTTACAAATTCAGACTTTTTTCTAAAAATGCTCACTTTAATCTTTAAAACTCAGCCAAAGCTCAGATTGAGCAAGATAATAAAAGATTGTGGTAGAATGACAGGTTTGCCCAGAATGCAGCAATGTTTTTTGGACAGATAAAACAAAAATGAAGAAAATTACAGCCTTGTGGTTTGCAATATCTGAAATGATCTTTTACTTGTGACCCAAAAATGAATCAGCCAATCATGTGTCAGCAACTCAAAGCATTTGGGCATCTATATTAGATGAAGACGACCTTACAAAAGCTCAAACCAAGCATCCGAACTGGGAAGAGAAGCTTAACGCAAAGCTCAGGTTTCTTGAACTTGACCATCATTAGTCGTTAATTAACTATCCTCTAATAATATCCACAGTTTCCAGATTCCCTTTTAGCAAAGATCAGGGATCTGCAACCTTTATCATCTAAAGAGAGGTTTGGCCAAAAAATAATTTAAATGTCACATGACATTTTTTCTCTTTTAACATCTAATAAATTTAGATAAATATCTACTCATTTTAAGTTCTGAAATGTAATGGTTTGAGATACATTTATGGAAGAGGGATAGTGCCACTTAAAAACTGTATTATAATTTATTATAATTTTTAAAGAAACACAATTTTATCTCTATTTTTTAGGATTTAAAGTAAAAATAAACATAAAATGTTGCAAGAAGAAATTTTTTTTCTGTGAGATGAAAAATGGCAAGAAAAGCAGATCTAAAAAGATATTGCTGCTTCTTTTAGTATCATTCTTTGTGGAAATTCATTGCAAATAGTGCAGGAAAAAAGTTAGAAACTGTTAAGAACCTGCATTTATTATCGCAACTATATTTAAAATGTGAGCTGGTTCTTTTTATTTTTCAGCCAAACTTACTGGACGGTTCAAAGAGCTGCAGGTTGCAGACTCCTGATTTACATAATGGATCTGCAACCAGTAAATCTGAAACAACTGTTTCAAATTCTCCTACAAATGTTTCTGACAGCTTGTTGAACATTTACCAGGAAAAATTAAAACAGTTCTGAAGACAAAAAGGGGTCCAATCAGGTACTCACAAGAGTACCTGATTGGTACTCACAAGTTGGATGTGAGTACCACCTTGTGATACCTTACATCCCATTTACAAGATGGATGTAAATGGGGGGAAAAAAAGCCACCTACCATTGTATTTCATTCCCATTAAACCAAAAGGATTGTTGAAGTGCGAGAGCCGATTCCACTCTCTGATGTTGAAGTTGCCTTTGTGCAGAAACATGCGAATGTTGGGAAGGAAAACTTTCTGGAAGTCCTTGTCCTTGGAGTTACGCAGAGACTGAGGACAAGTCTGAGTGTGAAAAACAAAGAGTTACATTTAAAGATAACTCTAAAATTGCTGGGGTTTTTTCTAGACTGCTGGAAATGATTTGATTTTAAGTATCAACTCAGGAGTCAGCAGCGTAGTCAGCTAGTGGCAACGCATCCAAAGAAAAAAAGCAAACAGAGAACGGATTAACCCAAAAACCAAACATGTAAAGACACAGCCAGCAGCAGATCACTACTCTCCCCAAAATTAACTCATTAAGTTCCTGTTCAGTCTCACAAAATACTCACTGTTGGTCTTTGTGGAGCATCCAGATTGTATATATCCTCAAAACTCCACTGAGGACGTTTTGTGAAGGAACTTATTTCCATGATGCGGACAGGACTCTCAGGGGTTTTGCTTTGAGTTTCAACGTTTCCCAGGGAGTAAATGTTGGTTTTATCTATTTTCCTTCCAATATTTGTTGGTAAACCAGATAATCGACTCAGGTTTCTTATCCAATGCACAACATTAACCAATGTATCTTCACCTCTAGGAAGTTTTTTTCTTGAGAAGACTTTCCAACTTTAAGTAAAAAAGATAAAGAGAATAGTGAGAGAAAGTAATTAGAATAAATAAATAGTAGAAAGGCATCAGAGGAATCTAGTGGAAAAACTTACTTTGATTCTCCTTCACAATTTTCCCACGAAAGAATAAAAAGAAAAAAGCTCACTGCCATCACCAGCACCAAAGAAAAATTTTTTTTTTGCATCCTGAACTGGTTCTGCTCTTCAGAAAAATGCGGTTCCCATGAAAAGTCACCTGCATTTAAAGAGAGCACTCAGTCTCGCCTCTGTAGGTGAGCCAGAAAAGTAAAGTCAGTGGCAGAGCAGGGCTGTACCTGTTTTCTGAGAAAAGGACAGCAAGCCCAAACACACACACAGCGGTCACATTCAGTCTTGGAGCATGTGAATGACTAAACAGCAGGAAAAGGAAGCGTATCTGTTTATTGACAGGTCACCTGCTCTGTGCAGATAGGAGGGGTGTGTTCATAAAAATAAGACAGCAAAATGTGAGAAATCAAACAACACTGTCCGTGTTGAACATTTAAATACACGATTTGAATTTTGTTCTGCAGGAGCAAAGAAATGTTCTGGACAAACAAAACATTACATCATGTAAATCCAAATAAATAATTCGCACTCAATCCACTTGGACGGAAATAAATAATAAGAGAATAATAAGACTTGCAACAGGGTATGAAATACTTGAGCATACTTGTTTTACAGTTAACAAGTTTTAAAGGATTAATCTCATTAATTTTGTATCTGAAACATATTAGGCTGATCACAGCATATTTTACAACAGCTGCATCCAGACGTAGGCTTAAATGTTTTAAATTATAGACTTAAGATGCATGTATTTAGTTGAACTTTTCCCCTTCAGGGGTGGAATAACTATCTAATATTCCACTTTAATGATTAAAAGGTTGAAATTATACGTAGAGGCAAACATATTTTCATGAATTCAGTGATAAATAACTTAATAATATTAGCTAAATATATGCCAATAAGTTCAAGTCAAACATGGTGCTAAATTAGATACATATAATCAATATAGAGGTGTACTGATCAATCAAAGTGTTACCTCTTTTCTGAATTATAACATCTGAGGGAGGACTAAACTGTGTTGCCTCATATGAGGGTTTATAAATCATGTGGTTATAATCTCTAACAGGCAGTCTATTGCACAATAAACATTTCTGGGTCAGGTGTGGTATATCTGAGTTACTGTATGAATCATTTATGCTTCTATCATGAGACTCTGAAGAATAATTAAGGCTTAGATACTCCACTGTTGCTACATAATGTGGAATCAAGTCGTAATAATGACGTTAAGAAATACATTATCCAACATCCCTACCAAAGAGGCAGGAAGGGAATTTCCTAAAGACTGAGCTCAACTACTATAAATAGAAATTTAATAATAAAGAATAAATGTGACTTTAATCTGCTGAGAACAATAACCTTTCCAAATTACCATAACGTCACCATCATCACAGAAGTTCAGAAGAGGGTGTAAGGTTCACTTGAAGGAAAGGAATTGTGGATGTTGTTTTTAGTGGATTTCTTTTCATTTTTTTATTACAGAATAAAGTTTAAATGTTGAGAATAAAGTGACAATTCGATTTTAAAATTTATGTTAAAAAGGGAAAAAATATTGAGGAAAAAATGAAACTATGTTGAAGACTGGAGGCTGAAAGTGTTGTGGTTTTTTAGGCAGGTGTGGGCTCAACTGTATGTGCTGACTAAGAGAATACATCCAGACAATGTTTATAAGCTAAATCCTGTTCTAAAGCATAGTATTACTATCTCATTTAGGGAAGACTTGGTTGTGACAGATATTTTTGTTTAATCTCAGCATTTCAACTGTATTTGTTGATGTTTTTCTGATTTTATAGGGGGTTCATTAGTACGGCTATCTGCTCTGGTAGCCAACCTGCAGTCTGCTGCTTTACAGATATGATCCTAGCAAAGTAGCCTACAGGCTAGTTTAAGAGCAGTAGTTCTTGGCGCTCATGTTCTGACTCCAGAAATCTTTCAGAACATCGTCTATACCCGCTTATTCTTGCAGACTTGGGGTTAGGCTTGTGTAAGTTTCCTCCATCAACCTTTGAAGAAGGAAGCAATTCTGTTCTAAATAAACGTTGAAGTGACCTTTCAGCCAGCTGACAGGAATTGCACAGCAACAGGTGGGTAGTTAGCAACTGGAGACACTAGTCTCTATCCAGACTGTTCACTTCAGCTCTCCCTGTGGGATCTAATTAATATTTCTGTGGTCTTTAAACCTTTTGAACATTTGGGATACCTTGATACCAATAACAAGTCCAAGAATGGAAAATTATTTATTTTAGTTGTATGCCCTGTAAGTAGTTGAATAAAAGTTTTATAATTTCTTTCTGACGTATTTGTTCACAAGTTTATCACAGTTTTTTTAAGGGCTGTGCTCTGTAAGAAGTATCTCCTACTGTATCAGGAAACTGAGATGCTAAAAATTCTGACCAGGCTCTTCTGTTTCAAAGAAATAGATAGAAACTTTCACTTAGAATAGAAAACATTTAAAAATATTTTTAGACCTGCCCAACAAATGTGGCAGAAGCAACAAAGTCAGGGAAGAATTGAATAAAATGAACAGAAAATCAACGGCAGCAGTTTTCCAAGAAACGGGTTGGACTGACACTGAATACACACACACAAGTTTATACAACGTTCTGGTTTATTATGCAACGGTTTGAAAGTTATACTCATAAAACTAATAGAAACAATGCTCCATTGTGATTTTCATAATTACCTGATCAGTGCAGGTGTGTGAGTGTGTTTAATACAAGTTAAAAACAAAAACAATAAGCAGTTGTTGTTGGAACGGACAGCCGTGTTGAATACTGAAAGGAAATTAAATGAAATATTTGAGGTCCGGAATAAGTCTTTGGACCAGATCAGGTTGTAGAGGAGTCTCAGATGGAGTAGAGTCTGAGCTGCTCCTCTAAGTCTCCTTCAGACATGTCCCCGAACGTCTCCTTGTTGTCTTTCAGCAGCTGGAAAATGGCGGCCAGTTGCTCCCGCTGCACCCTGAGGGAACAGACACAGAATAAAATGTTCATAAAGTTTTCTCCATGTACAAGTAAATGCACTTTCCTATAAACAGGAGACTCTGCACAAGGATTTCTTTGTATCTGGTCTGGAAAAGTTGGGCTTAGTGCTCCAAATGCAGAAAAAAATATCAGAATCTATATTTGAAGAAAACATGTACTACTGCGACGTACAGTGTCTTGCAAAAGCACATTCACATTTTGTTGCATTATAGTCACAAATCTCCATTTATTTTATTGAGATTTTTGTGATACACCAACACATAGATGCACGTAGTGTTGATTTAGAAGAAAAGTGATGAATGGTTTTAAGATGCTATTATAAATAAATAACCTAAATTTCAATCTTTCAGAGCCTTTGCTACAATGAAAGGCTGATCAGGCAGAGCATTAATCAGAGAGGAATCATTTCAGCTCTGGAGGAGTCATGAAGTTTTGCTGGATGATAACTTGTCCCAGAAATGATTGCAACAAACAATGATATTGTTATTTTGATTTTTAAGTAATATTATATAATGGCATAGTCATGTAAGTACATCCTCTCAATAAACTTTAATTTATAATGGACATTAACACTGGAACTGGAAGACATTTTAAATATCCAAAATAAATAAAACACCTAAAGCAACAAATAAAATGGACACTTTAGTCTCTATAAACAAAACTGTCCTTCAAAAAAAGAGACTATTGAGCGAAATGAGCCGGACTTCTGTCATCTAGGCTAAAGAGAGAGAGATACAAAAAACCAAATCAACATGCAAGTGGAAATTATCAGACTCATTTTAGTTTATGTGATTAATCGATTTATTGCTTATTTTGGTACTGATTGGGTAAGAAAACATGTTTATTGGACATAAAGCTCCAGCTCTGCAGCTGGTACAGACAGAACCCAACAGGCTTGCAGCTGTAATTGCAGCAAATGATGTCCTCCAAAGTCTTAATTCAAGGGTTTCTGAATAAAAAAGCCCTCCACACTTTTCAGATTTTTATTCCTAAAGGATTACGATGTAGGATTCGGTCCCGTGTAACACTTTGAGAATATTTCGGCTGTTCTAAATGTGTGTTATATTATGTGAATGTTATCTTTACTTGCCAAAGGGAAGTTTGAGTACTGCAACAGGAGAGTGTTGACTTTGGAACATCACTCTGTTTATATTGACATACTGGCTTCTCAGAGATGCATTAAGTTTACAATTGACTGAGAGATGAGAGATAAACCTTTACTCAGATTTAGAAGCAGATAAGCCTGATTTGAAAGGTATATTATTAAAATACTTTACTCAAGTAAAAGCACATTAGTAGTTAGCAAAATGCTCAGGTTTTGCTAACTACTAAAAAAGTACAAAGTACAGACATATCGTATTCAGTTATAGTAACATGAGTAAATGTCTCAAGTTACCTTCTGGTTTTATATATGAACAGATTGAATTTTTTTTAAAGGAAATAACTCCTTGTTTGGAAACTCTGTGATTGCCTATTGAGAATTGATGTAATTAAACTAAATCCTATCAACATTTTAACTGGGTGGTGCAAAGTGTGCACCACCCATTACATTTAATGATATATTTCAACATATTTTCAGAGGAGTGCTACTGGATCAAACTGCTCCCAATTCAAGCAGATGGGAAATGGGCTGGGTGGAAATCGGTTGTATGGGATTTGAGGGAAAGCAGCTTAAATAATGAAGCCGACTCATCTAGCTGCTTGGCTAATCAGTGAAAATTAGTGATTATTAAATCAGTGATAACTCATATTATTCACCTATTAGACCCACATTCTGCTTTCAGCCTAGCTGATCAGGGCAAGATGCAAGAACATCAGTAAAAAGCTAATTAATTAGAAAAAATTCAACTCAGAAAGTAAAACTTGGATTGCAAACAAGTAATGTATTGTTTTGTACACTTCACTGTATACAAAGTGATTTTATTCAGGGGTTTACTTCTGTTAAATTTATAGCTTATGACTAATAAAAACCCAAAACTCAGTTTCTCAAAAAAAAAAAAAATGCAATTAAAAAATGTTATGGCCTACATTTTTAATAGACAAGCAGACTGTCATTGACAAGTTTCACAAGAAGCTCAAGCCAAAGAAAGGTTGTTGTTAAAGAAGCTGGCTGCTCAGAGTGCTAAATATTAACAGAAAGTTGAGTAGAAGGTAGAACTGTGGTGGAAAGTCGTTTATATGCAATAGAAATGACTTTTATTTTAAGAGTTTGCATAATGTCTCTAATATATCTCCTTCCAAAGGGGCTTAACGTGAGGAATCTAACAGATTCAGCTAAAGTCCTACATATGTCTGTAAGTTATAACTCTTAAAACACAGACTCCAGCTCTTTCCTAAACCCTTCAACGTTTTTTTTTACCACAGTTCCTCCTTCCACTAAACTCTCCAATATAAATATTTATATACAAATCTGGGGAAAATTCATTTTAGGTTCATTATAAACCATGATCATCAAAATTAAGAGATACATATGTATATAACACTATTTGGAATTAATTTTTATTTACTTTCTGAATTACTGAAATAAAAAGGAACTTTCCAAAGTTATTCTATTTTTTAAACGCTTCTGCATTTGACTGGACGGCTCCAAAAAGCCAAAGTGTTGTGACACTCTAACCCCCTCTTGTGGCAGAACAAAGAAAACCCCAACAAGGGATACAATCAACACCAGCTGAGGCACACCTGTGGACCGCACTTCTAATGGAGGAAAACAGGAGGAAGAAGTGGGATCAGATAAGCAACACTGCACTGTCACATCAGTCGCTTCATGGCCACATGAGGATAAAGAGCCGCTGAGGTAAACATCACTCCTGAGGTAAAGATTGGCTAACTGCTAATTGGCTGGGAGTAGTTTTCACCCACTGGCCAGAAAGGGACTCTTTTAGGAGAAGTAGGTGAGGATAACTCATACTTTACCACATATCTGCTCCTTTTTCAGCTTAACAGACACATAACGTCTGCGTTGCATTTACTCCTGCAATGATAAGAGCAGGATATGCAGAAATGCTTCAGAAAAAGAAAAAATCCCAACAACTTTGGCGGTTAATTTTCAGGCAGCGCTTTGGATTTGTTTCTTTAAATCTCTACTTATTCGTCCGTCAGACAGCTAATGCTGCTTAGCAGAGGCTCAGTCTCACCTTTACTCTCTCGCCCGTCTAAAGCTGAGCCCTGATTCAGCAGACAAACGTGCACCGTCCAGAGTCACACGTGAAGCAGCAAAATGGAAAATGGCTGCAGTACTGATGTTAGCGAGAATAATAGATCTGACTCTATGGACTTTTCATGGAAAGTTTTATTGCATCGTTTTTTAAACTTTTTGTTTGGTTTCAGTGTATTTGATTAGGGTTTATGCAGATATGTTTTAGCCTGGGATTATTTTTGTAACTCTTTTTACAGATCAGTTATCAGAACTAGTGATGGGCTGTCGAGTCGTACACACATCAGTAAAAAACTCAGCAGAGAGAAAACATCTGACAGATCAAATATTTACAGCTTTTGGTCTTTTTATTCACCTTAATCTTGTCAAATGTTGCTATAGGAATGATTGTAGGAGAAACTTTTGGTGAGAAAGCACAAGTTGAAATGAAGCAGTTGAGTACAAAGTTGATCATTTCATTTTTTTTCAACTTTTCTGTTTTATACAGGGCTAACTTACAGGTTAACTTGTGGCTACAGCAGATTTGTGTTGAATCAGAATCAACTTTATTATTAGTAATTTGACTTTGTTCACAGTTTCTATCCATCCATTATCTTCTGTTTTTCTTAGGTATCCCAAGGCATTCCCAGGCCAGATGAGGAATTATACAAACAAGGATAGAAAATATTAAATTGGAAGTTACTATTAAAACTTGCATGTTTGCCTCCATCACTTTGTCAACAAATGGTCCAGGGAGGAATATTTTTTGTGGTTGGTCCAAGAAGAGTTGCCTTCTGAAAACGACTGAAAAAGAATGTGAGCTACGATGTTCAGTTTCAGAAATAAAGAGTACAGCAGTGTTTGTATTTTATGATACACAACTTTTATAAATGCATCACATCCAACAGTTGTTCACTAAACCCCTAAGGCAAAGTTCTCAATCCTCAGGGTCCACTGGCCTCAGCTGCATGACTGAAAAGACCAACCTGGTCTCGCAAACACAAAGAGACAGTGTATGTGTCTCTCCAGACAATAACACCAGTGTGAGGCGAATAAAAATATGCCCAACCTCATTAAAGAGGCTCATGTTGTAGTGCTTTCATTAATGTTATAGCGCTTTCCTTAATGTTGTAGCCCTTTCGTTAATGTTGTAGAGCTTTCGTTCATCTTGTAGCGCTTTCGTTAATGTTGTAGCACTTTCATTGATGTTGTAGCACTTTCGTTAATGTCGTAGCGCTTTCGTTAATGTTGTAGCGCTTTCGTTCATATTGTAGCGCTTTCCTTAATGTTGTAGCGCTTTCGTTCATATTGTAGCGCTTTCCTTAATGTTGTAGCGATTTCATTGATGTTGTAGCACTTTCGTTCATGTTGTAGAGCTTTCGTTCATATTGTAGCGCTTTCCTTAATGTTGTAGCGCTTTCATTGATGTTGTAGCACTTTCGTTAATGTCGTAGCGCTTTCGTTCATATTGTAGCGCTTTCGTTAATGTTGTAGTGATTTTGTAATTTGTAATTGTGCTTTCAATTTGCTGAAGTGGTTTGCACCTCAGGGCCACCATAGTATTTGATCTGTTTGCTTAAATCAAGAGTAAGCAACACCAGTACTCGACTGCCACTGTCCTGCTATTTTTGGAAGCATCCCAGGTCCAACATAACACAATGAAAAGCCTAAAATACATCCTTAACATGTCAGCAAGTTTTGCAAAGACCTGCTCATTAACTATTTATTTGATTCAGATGTATTGGAGCAGGAATTAATCCAAAAGGACAATGGCACTTGAGGACTGGAGCTGCAGACCTCTGGTTTACATGTAATTGGGCTGTTTACCCACAAAGCATCATGGGTCATATAAGAAAAGTGAACCAACGGTGTATATTCTTCTAAAAGTTTATCACTAACCTCTGCTCCTCTGCCAACTCTTCTTTGGACATCATCACCTCTAAATGGTGCGATCGTGCCTTTCCAGGAACATATTTCAAGGAATTATTTGCATCCGATTCCACTTTTGCTGTTCAAACAGAAAACAAGAGTGCATGCTGATGAAACAGAAATAAATCCTGCCTGCCTGTTTCGCAACATTAAAATGAGAATGTAGCAAGAATTTCGGGTGAAAATGCTTACCGTTGTCCCCTGGGCTCTCTGTGGCTCCTTCAGCCTGGGGATAAGAGAAAGCACACTTTAGGAGCTCCGTATCAGAGAGCCCAATGAAAGACCTGCGGCCCATCGCTGACGAGACCTCGGACGACGAGTCTACCTCTAAACTGGGGACAGAAAGGCTCGACGTGGAGGAAAAGGACTCGACTGCTGCACCGCCTTCAGCGTGAACGTGAGGGTGTCCCTGCTCCTGTCAGAGAATTATTAAGTCAGAATTGACCTACCTCTTAAATTCATCAGATAGTGACTTTTTGCTTGTTCATTACATCTGATCCAGGTGACTAAGTTTGCAAAGGCTTTTAAAGTATGCAAGTTGTTTCACTGAGAGTTTCAGGTGACATTTTGTGACTATTCATGAATGGTAAGCACAAATCAGAGACAGCCTCTGTGGAAATTAAGGTATCCCCACAGGTGTTACCTTTCTAAACAAAGACGAAACTAAACAATAAAAAAACATCAGACTATAAGTCTGACAGATATGTTGTCTTTCTATTGTACTGTCCTGTTGCACAGTTCTTTCCACAATTTGCAGGTTCAATGGCACCTGTTTACATCCATATCAGTCATTTGTTTTTCTGAAATTAAACCAACAGTTTTTAATATGAGATGCTTGGAACTGTTGTTTTTTGCTGCAAAAATTATTTTAAATAGAAATGTTTTCCATGTAGTTCCTCTGGAGGCTGTGGATTACAGAAAATAACACTTAAACCGATATTATTACTTCAGCCTGATGGAAATAATTAGGAGGGCGGTTTGTTCAAATCCAGCTTCCTTCCCTATCGCACATGAGTGTATGACTGGGACTGACTGAATACAGTTTTAGTGCAGAGCACTTTGATTGGCCAGAACGACTAGAAAACACTACATAAATTCAGTTAATATATTTATCAATGTTAAGTCTTCTATGAATATTCGTACATTAATAAAAACATGTCACCCTTATGAAAAGTGTGTCCATACTATATATCCACTCAGTACTTGGTCAGGGCTCCTTTTGGATGACTGAATGCATCTTTGCAGTGAAGCAGCATGGAGGCTATGAAAGTCTTCTGATGTGCTAAAGAGCCAGGTTGCTTTTATAGTAATCTTCAGCTTGTCTGCATTGGTGGCTCTGGTGCCTATCATCCCTCTCAACAGATTATCTGAGGAGTTTAGGTCAGGGAGTTTGTTGACCCATCAACCACGTTGGTCATGGTAATTGTGGTAATTTTAGCACCGTGGACAGGTGCCAAAGTACTGACTTTGGTCTTGATAAAGCACAGTGGACCAACACCAACAGATGAAGTGGTTCTGTGGAAGCTTCACACTGGACCTCAAGCAAACTAGAATGCCAACTCTCCACTCTTCCCCCAGTCTCTGGGGTCTTGATGTCCAAATGATGCGCTGAAAAGAGGACTTTTGTCCACTGAGCAACAATTAGAACAGCTAAGATGCTTTTGACGACTTCCCTGGTTCGCTTGACACAAAAACTCTGACAACTGCAGAACATGACCTGGATACATCTGTGTGTTTTGGCTCTTGAAGCCCTGACTCCAGGGCAGCGACTCCAGCTGCAGGTGTGAACTGCAGCTGGAGTTCACACCTGAACTCCAATACTTCAAGAGTATTGAAAAGCTTCAATACTCTTGAATGGGCTTGGCTTCATATTCCTCTCACACAACTTTCTTCTTCCACATAACGTCCCATAAAATATAAAAAATTACATTTTTTAAATTTTGTTTTAGCTTAGTCTCGTACCATAGTGTTATATCACCCATCTTCATTCATGATTGTATATGCCATTAACATTTTTGAGTTTTTATTAGATGCTAGACTTCATTATGAAAATAAGCAGAAATAAAGGTGCGGATTTACAAAGATGTGGACTGCTGGAGCCAGTTTGGGTGTCCTTTCCATTACAAAAAAAAAAATATTCTAATACAAATTACAATAAATTAACAGGTAAATTACAATAAATTACCATGCACCAACACCTATTGGTGCATCGTAAGTTGTTCGCCAAAAATTACTGTTACTTCTTAATTTTCAAAAATGTCAATATTGTTTATATATATTCATTAAAAAAATGTATACACACATTCATAAAAAGTAAAAAGTCCTTGGGAAAAAGGTCAATTACTCTGTAAGCCCCTTCTAAAGTCTGGCTCTATAGTACACTGTGTGTGTAAAATAAATATCCCAAATTTAGTCACGAAAAATCATCTTTTCAATAATATTCTAATGTACTAAGTTGCATCTATACATGGCACTTTAGTTAACCTTTATTTGTGGATCTTTTAAAGCATCCCAGAGACTGAGTACTTAAAACAGATTAAGGGAGAATTACGCATAAACACCAAAGCAAACAAAACACTTTCCTGCAGCATGCCAGGCCTACTCACAGATTTCACTACATCCCAGTGGTCGTGTGAGCTCCCACTGATCTCACTCCAGTTGTCGGCTTCCTTCTTCCTCTCCTGTCCGCCTACATAGCCGTTCAGCTTCGCCTCGGACTTCGCTGACCCTCCGTCTCCTCTCTGGCCGAAGTAATTGCGCGATGCATTGGCGAAGTCCGCCGCGGGCGATGAGCCTTTGAGCAGCGACGTCGCGACCACCATGGCGAGCAGCGTGAAAATGATAGCGGCCAACACGAGAGTCGCTTCCATTCTTGTGATTCTTGTAGCGTCGCCGCCCCGGCGTCCACTCACTCGGCCATCCCCCACCGTCAAACATCAACGCCAGTTTATCGGATACGGGACAATCTCCCAATCTCCTCTCCGACCAGAACGTCACATCCTCTGGTTACACTCCTAACCCCGCCCTCTCCGTCGGCGGACTACCGGCGGTTGGACCGGGCAGTTGGGCTGGCACGAAGCAGTGCAACGTGCTCGGCTCTGCGTCTGCAGATAATCCCATCAGCAGGACAAACCGGCGGACCCAAATGGTTTCTGACAGAACCCGTGTACTGGAGGTGTAGGCTGATAAAGTAAAGCTGTCAGCTGAAGGCAAAACACTCTTACCTTCTAGTCAACACCTGAAGTTAGAGGAGGATTCCGGGAAATACACCATCAGGGCTGATATCATGACTAGGCCACCTGCATAAATGTGCTGCTGAAGCAGCTTTTACCCATTGACATTTTAAGGTGTGCTGCAACTTTTAAAGCTTGAGTTGTTTTCTTGCACCTCGATGGAACGGATTTGATTGCTCAGTACATCCAACAGAGGCTTTGATTGGATTGAGATGTGGGGGGGAGTTGGAGGTCAAGTCAACACCTTGAACCTATTGTGCTTCCTTACAAAAAAAAAAAACCAATACCAAAAAACCTTGCATTATGTTGGAGTACTGTCCGGATGCAAGAGGCAACAGTCCTTAGGCCTAATCAACAAGTAGACGGAAATCTGAGAAAACAAATACATTTTGTCCATTGTTTTCATGACAACGAATCTTTTTAAGTAGGTAAATTTATCTTTTAATAAGATATTTTTTGTGATTTTAGTTTTCTATAAAATTATTTTTTTTTGTAACTTGAGTATTTTTTAATTGACAATAAAAATTGTGGACACCACTGGTGCCTCACCAATTCAAGTCAACTCAAATTGCTTCATTTTTGGCTCAATGCTTTCAGGTTTGATAACTTTAACAAAAGCTGCATCAAATCTAACCTAGTGAAATTTAGGTTAGATTTGGTGCAATTGTAGCTACAATTTATAAGCCATAAAAAGTCATTTCTGAAGAGAACAGCCAGGATTTAAAAACAAACACAAAACACTGCTGTAATCTTCAACTTTCTGGTTTGAGAGACAAAAAAAATATTAAATCCAGATAAACAGAAAAGTAAATGCAGGACTAAGACTTCCCCTAATAAGCGAGATGGTTTATTATTTTACAGCAGCTCAGTGAACTCTTAACAATAAGGCAGTGATATACACAGCTTCCTTTCATGAGTAAATATTTAGCAACAGTGGTGTTCATTGCTGATTAACAGTTGAACTCTTTCATGGAAGAAGTGTTCAAGTGTGTAGTTTTCCTGTGAGGAAGTTGGTGATGTTTCCCAGTTGGATCTACTTGCCCTGCCTTTTTTTTTATGTAATCAGTATTCATTCAGAATTTGTTTGCAAATCCTGAATTGCTGCAACACAGGAGAACTGAAACCATCTTATAATTTTTTTGTGAGGGTGAATTTGGAGGCCAATCAAGCAGATGCAGAGATGGTGTTAAAATCCGGCATTTACATAAAGCTCGTCAGCAGAGGACAGAATGTAGTGTTTCAAAACTTTCAGATGGATGTACTGATTCAAAAGTAATAAAGTTTTGTAGACCTGCACAGATTTTGGACTTCAGAAAACCCAAATGAGCAACACATCAGAGACTTCAACCATCTTGGATCCTATGCCTCCCCCACTCTTCCTCAAGACTCTAGGAAACTAATTTCAAAATGAAATGTTGGGGAAAAACATTACTGTTCAATATTTAAGTCTTATGGACATTGCAGATCACATGTAAATAGTACTTTATACAAGCTAAAATATGCTGAGAATCATTCATATTTAACATGCTACACTAACAAAGATGTTGAGGACAAAGTTAGACATTACTAATTCCAACAAAAGCCTTTATTAGCATTCATTTGATGCAGTTACAAGACATTTGAGGTACACAGAAGAATGCGATTCAAAAGATTTAATAAGCCATTAACTGCCCCTTAACCCTTCTCTTGGTGTCCCACTGGGCTAGTTTTTCAAAGCAAGCAAGACCAATTGAGTGGATAAACCACAGAAAGAAGGTTGACACTGGGACACAGAAGAGAAGGAAAGGTAAAGAGGATAGAAGACAATATGTACAGCACATGTAGGGAAGTAGAGGTCACAGACAGGAGAGGATGGATGATCTGCCACACCTGTGAGCTTACAAACCGGCAAACGGCAGCGAAGGGTCGAGCCCCGGAACTGCACCGGGCACTCAGCACCGCAACACGCCACACCATGTCACCACCGCACTGCACCGCATCTTAACAGCTAACCAGCATTACTCAACTGCTACACAACTGCGCCTAGTGCACAAAAGATACACAAGAAAGAGTGTTAGAGTCATAGGAAAGCAACTTGAACTAGACAGAAAAAAGCAGAAACAAAATGTTGCTGGATTAAGCAAATCACAAATTTAAATGGCTTTTATGTCACTGTACACTAAGCCATTTCCCTCCCCCAGAATGAGTGGCAATACAGCTGTAAATACTCCAAACAAAGAGACATCATTTCCTACATCAACTTTTCAAATAAGTTTCATATTCAAAAAATGAACAGAGCCTGCTGAAAATTATATTTTGTTTCAGAGGAATTTATTACTTACAAATTCAATGAAAAAGCCCACCCCAAAAACAGTAAATTAAAAAATACCCCATAAATCCCTTTCAATACACTCAGTTTTACAAATTATGTCAGAGTTACAGAATTTGTCTCAACAGATTACAAAGGAACTTAAACATTTTAGACCAAGATCCAATTAACCTTTCAGTCTGCATTCAGTGGCAATAGTGGAGTATTCTTGCCAAAAAGTGAGGCTGTTCCGGATGTCCTCGAAGGCTCAATGCAAGATCTGGAAGGAAAAACAGAACTTAAGTCACCAAGAGCAAAAATAGAGGCTGGTATCAATTCCTGCAGCTGATCTGAAAATTTATTGCATGATCTCTGCCCTGACAGTTAAGAAATCTGAGGTAAACATTTTACTCAATAACTCACTTCCTTATTTTACATGTTTCCCGGCCCCAATTCTTCCCACACTAGCTCTAACAAGGGTCTTGCACCCGGGCATATTGGGAAAAACAAACCTCGGGGTCGGCTCCCTTTATGTGAGGCGGCGGAAACCACAGGCACAGGTGGGTAAACTGCTCAGTGCATCTGCCTGTGTGCCCCGCGAGAACGTACCTCACCACACCACCTCATACACCAATTGACAGCCCGAACCACCGCCATGACGACCTGCTTCATAGCAACCACCGTTGCTTCGGTGACCTGCTCCTTAGCAACTGCAATGGCTCTCAGCAACAGGCAGGTCACATGGGCGGGTCACACACTAACTGCTCTCACACTGCAACACCCCCATCTCCTCCTCCTCTCTTTGCAAACAGGACTCAGCAGCTTGGAGGAAAGAATTCCACATTTAGGTGAACGGTTTGAGTAAGCATCCCACATCCCAACCACCCGCCTCCCACCCCAAACACATCAATACAAATGTGAGCACCCCATTTTTATTAAGACGCTTTTTAAACCAAATCTCCTACTGCCTGTGTGCGCTTTAAATTGGCTGGAAAAAAAGTTTCAAAATAAAGCACACACAAAGCTAATACTAGACATTTAACAAAGTTTTAACCGCATTCTGCAGACTTTGCCACTTGCATAAAGCGTAAAGACTGCAGAACACAAATTTAAGAAATAAACAACATTTCAATAGATAAAGAATAAAATAAATCAACCCTTCCCCTGAATACCGTCATATTGCGTCCACATTTGGGTTAAGGCTCTGCTTCGTTGTTTCCTGGTGATTTAGGTCCACTCTTGGACTTAGACCTGGATCGGGACTTTGACCCCCTGTTGGAACCCGGGGTTCGACTCCTCGACTTGGACTTGGACCTGGAACGGGATTTGGATCTGGAGCGAGACCGTGATCTGGAAGGAGACTTCGACTTGCTCCGCCTCGGCGTTCTGGACTTGGATTTGGACTTCGACTTGGACCTGGATCTCGATCTGGACCTGGAGTAGGAACGAGACCTGGAGCGGCTGTAACGGTTACGGCTCCTGGATCGGGAACGGCTTCTGCTCCTGGAGCGGCTGCGGCTTCGTCTGCGGCGGCGGGGACTGGTTGAGCGACTGGAGACACATACAAAACCACAAGGCATAAAAAAGTGAAACCAAGCAGCAACAGGAAAGCAGCAATGCTGTAATCTGGCAGCTACACCTTTTGTTCGATATTAAAATTATATATCTCCTAGCTTTGGGTGTACATTTTTATTCTGTGTCCTGAGAGGAATTACTTAAACATTGTTAATTTATTTATTTATTAACATTTCAACGTTCTCAACTAGAGACTTGATCAGACTTTAGCCTTCTTATACAAGCATATCAATCTATTTGTTGAATTATATATCTTTTTTACCTAACCACATTAAAATACTGTCAAGTAGGACTTTCAGTTAGCCATTGATGGTGTATTTTTTTTTTATTTCCTGAAGCAAAAACATGTCTTCTCCTGAATTTATAACTATTACTCTACATATGTGGGGATATCATGTCAGGTGTAAATAATATAATTAGTTTCTGAAAGGTTTCTCTGTATATTTTAACCACTGTCTGAATCAAGAGTCTGTGTAATAAAAGGAAAATGTGACATTAAAGCCTAGTATTTCAATATAATGGAAATTAATTTAAAATGCTTTGAAGCATGTTACAGTCATTTTATGTGCTCTTGATATAATTGTTTTTATGAACCTACTGATAAAAAAAACTTGGAACCACGCTGCTTTGCGCTCTGTGACCACGTGCCCATTAGAGCACATGTTCAAAAACATCAGACTAACTACACCTATATTCAACATTACCTCCTGCTTCTTCGTCCGTAGCCTCCGTACCTGCGCGGTGGAGCCCCTCTTCGGCTGTACATCGAGTCCGGCGGCCGTCCGTAGCGAGCCATCTGAACCCGCAGCTCGCGCCCGTCGAGCAGCGCGCCATCCATGGCGTCCATTGCGTCTTCAGCGTCGCGCTTGTCGAGGAAACGCACGAAGGCGAAACCGCGGCTCTCTTTGGTGTACCGGTCCCGGGGAATGTACACGTCCCCCACCCGACCATACTTCTCAAAAACTCGTCGGAGAGTCTCGGGAGAAGTTCTGTAAGTCAGGTTGTCCACTTTGAGGGAGGTCATCCCTTCGACGTCTGGCGGCGGCCTACCGTAACTCATTTTTTCTTGGTCGTTTCCAAGCAACGGAGCGAGGCTGCTAAGACTGAAACTGTGAGGCCTCTATAGCCTAATAAAAATATCTTTGACTTCAAAATGGCAAGAAGTTTAACCTCCGCCAAATCAATCTAAGTTATGAAAATACAACCGCTCAGTGGTAATCCAACCGCGCTGCTTTTCACGTGAAATGGCGGCAGCGCAGCTTCCTTTTCCTTTTTTCTTTGCGCCCGTGTTGGCCTCCTCTGATTGGCTATTTAGCTATCCGCCTCTTTCTGTGTGATTATTACACTGCCCCCTGTTGACTAGGAGTACATAACATCAACCGTAGAAGTGTACCATTTTTTAGCCCTTTTTCGATTTTCTTGTGTATCCTTTCTTATCCTGTCACTTTATTATTATTTAGTTTTAATGACTACACAACTACAATGGTATTTCATTCCTTTTTTATACTTAAATAAAAGAACTCAAGCCTTTTACTAACACCTACCATTTGTAGTAAAGTAGGTTTAAATGTGGTGAATGATGTTTCAATGAATGTTTATAAGTTTAGATGTCCTACTTACATAAAATTAATTACTTTTAGGATTACATTTGTCTGATCTTACCAGGTTTACCTAAAAGGTTCCCGTATAGAAGAAATGACCAAGTGAGTTTTGTTTTTTATTGATTTTTGTGAACTTAAACTAATAGACCACTAGGTGACGGTGTAAGAATTAGTATACTAGATTCCAAAGAAGTGGTTTACATGCAAAGAAATTATCCACACACTCAGATTCAAGATAACGGTTTTAGATTATCTGTCCACTGTAGCGACCTCTAGTTATTAAGGACTTAATTATGATTTTATTAAAGTGTTATAAATCACAGTAAATAATTTTAAACTTTGCCTGTGTGATATGGTCACTGACCTTTATAAGACAAATGAATCCTGGTTTTTCAAATCCATTTAAACCACAAAAGCGCATTATTAAAGACACATAATAAAAAATGACAATGGAAAGTTGAGTGGAAGGAAAAAGCGGGGTAGCAAAAAAGAGCATACGTAACAGCCGATAACCGCACTCTAGACTATGGGTCAAGAACACAGGAACACAGGAAGCTGTATCCAGGTCTTTGGGGTCTAACTGTTGCACACATATCATTAAGCCAAAATGGCCATCATCTTCTTTTCTTTTGATTGACACCCATGTGCTGGCCTATATTCTCTCCATATCCAATTAAATTGACCATATCCAATTGAATTCATCTCCACATCCAATTAAATTCACCTTGTACTTGATTCACTTTGTGAATCAAAAACCACTTAATATGTTAAATATTCAGGGTGTTACCTTCACACAGAGAGATCAAGCTTCTGCATATGCTCTGAAGAATTGAAAAACTGCATCTAATTTAAATTGGATATGCATTTTACAGGCGTGTTTAGAGGGGCAGGAATGTTAGGAGGTTGGCCACACCAGAATCAGAGCTCTCAGAATCTCCTTTTTTGCTTGTTAGTTTTGTTTTTCAGCTCATGTAAAATGCTGTCAGAAGCTGGACAGTTACTCAGTGGTCCTAGGCCTGAATAGAACCTCAAAGTGTACTGTGAAGAGGAATTTGACACCAGACCCAACAATGCTGACAAGCTGAAGGTCACTGCAAAAGCACCCTGGGATAATCACCTCCATGCAATGCCCTATTGATGCTGCAATTCTAGCAAACACTGTGGACATGTATTGAGTGCATATACTGTGTATTACATGAAAATATCCATGTTTTATTCATCTATAACGATAACACTATGTTACATTTAACATTTTCAGTAAAGACCTTCATATCTTTAACAGTGTTCAGATCATAAACTACATGTAATGTCCTAAAATAAAAGTAACTTCTTACTCTTGAGAGCTATGATCCTGCAACCTTTAGATGCATCCCTTCTACAACACGGCTAGTTCAAATAAATTGTTCATTACTTGGTCTCTGTGGAGCTTAGTGACATGCTGAGGAGGGATTTCACTCATTTGATTCAGGTGTGTTGGAGCAGGCAGGAATACATGCAGAATAATACTCAGGTTACCCCCGAATAGGTTCTGTACAGTCCACTTAATTGCCCTCTTTTGGATTGACTTAAAGTTTCAACAACCCTTCAGTAATTAATTTGAATTAATTTTAACCTTTGGTGTTTTTTTCAATTGAGAATTATTTTCTTTTTTGCTACCTCTCAAAGCGAAGTTGCCACTCACAACATGGTGGACGCGCTGACGTATCGTTACTAAGCAGCAACGACGCTCCTCCCTCCCGTGTTAGCATCTTCTGATTGGCTATTCAGCTATCCCGCTCCGCCTCCCTCTGGTGCTTTACTGCTTGTAACCGTTACATTGCCCTCTGTAGAACAGGAGTCCATCATAAAACACAACCGTAGATCTCTATTTCTGTCTTTGTTTTACTTAGCTAGAAAAAAAGCGATCGAGATCATCGTCCACCTGCAGCTCAGGAGTTTTTCTTTTTCATAAACTACATCTATTTTATCGACTTTTATCTCATTGTTTGACAAAACTAAGCGCTTTGAATTATCTGATTGTTCTTGTTTTAAGATCAGATGGCTTAAATTAGAGAGCTTTAAGTGTCTCTCATCTGGTTTTAGGCACGGAGCCACCTACTGCAGTGCAGCAGCCGTTAGCCGCTAACTGCTGGGGACTGCGCAAAAAACCCACGGTCAGGATTTGTGCCTGCGTGACGTCATGGGGATCCACAGGGCTCTCTGACAGGATCTAGCAACGCCAAGCACCGATGGAAGAAGTGTGTGTGGGGGGGGAGGATACATGATCACCATCGTTCAGCCGGGCCGGAGGTGTCGAAGAGCGACTCTCTGCCACACACTGTCCGGTGAAGAAGCGATCTAGGCTCGGAGATTTTGGCTTTGGTCCACCGCGAGAGCGCTTCCCATCTGTTAAAGCGACTGCTACCTCTATTTTTTTGTTAGAGAGAGAGAGAGAAAGAGAGAGAGGACGGATAAGCAGCCAGACAACAACTATACTAATCCCCGGGACCGTCACATTCACGGCGGAGGCTCGGAGCCGACAGAAATGTACAGCGGCCGCACGAACCGGATTAAATGATAGCGAATAAAGAGCCGCAGCGCACAAAGCGATCCTGAAGTGTTATGCCCGTTCGGCCGTGTGGTCTTTATTTGACTGGAAATGGGAGCTTTAACAAGCAGACAGAACATAGGCGTGGAAGAAGTGGACATTCCGTCCAATTCGGTGTATCGTTATCCGCCGAAATCTGGTAAGTCAACAACAGGTCGGCCTGGGGTGGGTTGCTGCTCCAAAGATCACTGCAGACGCTTTATTCTGAGCTCCATCAATAAACCATGGTTAACTAATGGGCCTGCAGAGCACCTCCTAAAACATCTTCTCTCACAATTAATGCTGCAGTTTTAGTTAAAATTATTCGTAGGATTTAAATAGATCATTCTAGTTTATTTCTAGAAGAATAAGATTAAGATATCGGCTAGACCAAAAAACTATCTTTTTCCACTTTTTTCCCCTAGCAGTGGCGTCACCATGGGGTGGGCAAAGGGGGGCAATGGCCACTCGTATAAATTGGATTCCAGATAATGGCATACGCATAAATGTTATATATAAATTTATGAGAATCTTTGATAAGTTGCAACATTAATTATTTAACTTATTCACTCTGTTTTTGTCTTTTTTGAATCACTCCTTCCTGGCTCTGCCTTTAAATTATACCACAATCGCTTATTTTGAATAAATCAAAAGAGGACATTTACTGCCTTTTGAAATCTTGGACATCAAATTTTGCGATGGCTGACAAGAAGAAAAAACACAAAATACACAAACATAATATTTAGACCCTTGAAGCCTGAACCTACTGACAGGTTATTTAACTACTAAGGATGATCAACAATTTTTAATGAGACCTAAATTTCTACCATATTGACATACCTTACTAAAAATTGTGAAATTCATACAATACTTTCTGATGGCACTTTTGAGGTCACTGGTGAATGATAAGCTCTACTAAATATGGAATAACACACTATTTTTTAAATAGCAATTTTGTTCCATCTTTTGATTTATGATTGCTGGTGTAAAGCACTTTTATCAAGTGTTGTTTTGAATGTGCTATGTAAATAAATATGACTTTGCCATTACACAAATTCTCCCGAATCAACCCCCTTGTTACTGTGAAAATGGCGGAGGGAGCATCATGCTTCCAGTTCACAATTCTGGACTTCTTTGTTCTGGTCCATCAGAACAAATATGAATGGTATTGAATTGATGACATTAAAGTTTGTGTTTCTAATGTGAAAAATAAAGTTTAATGCTTTTGGAAGGAATTATGTGATTTAAAAAAAACAGCATAGCAGTTTAAATGCCATGTGGCTTTATTTTTTTTGCCACATCATGCTTAGCTTCTCTGTCCTGATTTAGGTTTAATCCTATTTTAGCCTCAAAAACGAGATTGTGTCTGAACACGTCAAGATATTACTCTTTGGAGCTAAAGCTACATCAGGCATAAAGTAACATGACATTTTTCCCAAATAGAGGTCTGAAACCTCAAGAGACAAATGTTGAGTGTTATTTGTTCATAAACCTGATTGCATAATTTTGTTCTCAAAAAAAAAAAAAAACGCAGTGAAAGATAGAGGGACAAATGTTGATTTGTGGATGCCACTGTTGCCACGGCAGCTGTGTGAATTGGTAGCCTGAAGCAGAAGGAGATGGTGGCTGCAGCCAGTGAAACCGATCTGTCAGCCCCAGTTCCTGTCTGTGGGATCTGGTGACAAGGCCACTTTTCCCACCTGCTGCAAATAAGAATGTGATGAAGTGCAGACAAGCAGCTTCGTCAGTGAGCCTTTTTTCCCCTCCAGTGTGGAAATGGCTGTCATTTTGTGGCAAAAATATCATTGAGAGAAGCTATAACTTCATTCCCAGGTGGAAACCTCACTTGCTGGCTGCTTATCATGAGATGAGACGATGAACCACCATTACAGTCTTATGGTATTAGCCTGACCTGTCATTAGAAAGCAACATGTCCATTAAAGTTACGTGTTGTCCACCTTGAGTTTCTAAACATCTGAAAGGCTGCTTACTGACTTTTTTCTAACTTTTCTGACTGATTTGATTTTTTTTTTTACCAGTTTCATAATTTAATTCATGGACTAAAACATGAATCTGTATTTTAGGCCGTTTAGACTCATTGGATCTGCTTTTTCAACTGATAGAACCATGTCTTTCATATCATGTTCTTTTAAAATTTTTCTCAAATAAATTTTTCATTAGAAGGGGACCAACTCTATAAAACGAAGGCACACCTCCCTTTAGATGTGAAGGTTTTACTGTTTTAACAAACTCTGTCATTTTGCCTTCATTTTGTGGTTGGTAAATTATAGCAGTATGGGATTTCTGATCATGGTGTCAGTTCAACAAAAAGAGAAAAAAAAATTAGCCAAAAGTTGCCAAAGATTAATGAGTAAAAAAAAACAATCCTGCTGCACCTAATTGTCATTAAAAGGAAGGATTTCTTGCATGATAAAATTTTTGCACTCAAAAAACCTCTACAGTTTCCTCGGTGGTCTGGCTGTTGACTCTGCTTTCGCTGTTGGTCACAGATAATACAACTGTGTTGTAGCCTCATGTCCCGGATTTTAGTTTTTCCTCTTAGTAAATTCAGGATTTCAGTTCATAATCCTATGGACAAAAATAATTTCTTCCAGTTAAAGATAACCTATGTTTTCTGAGGAGGTCGCCTGCATTTCCTGTATAGACTATCTTTAAAACAAATGTTCTCACCCCCTCCTATTTTTCTGTGTTTAATATTCACTTGACACATTCACTTTCAAAAGATTATTTTTTTAAAAATTTGTTAAAGAAAAAAAAACAAAACAGTCTGTTCTGGGATTTCCAGAACAGAACAGGCACTTATGTTCTTATCATGTTTTTTCAATCTTGTATTTTTCAGATTGGTCTAAAAGTGATTCTCTCATCCTCTTTTTGCAGGGAGTTACTTCGCCAACCACTTCATCATGGGAGGGGAGAAGTTTGACTCCACCCATCCGGAGGGGTACCTATTCGGGGAAAACACAGATCTTAACTTCCTGGGGAGCAGACCAGTAGCAGTAAGTTTCTTCACTTCCGATTAATTATAAAGTCTACTTTGAGTGAGATCTTCAAGTGAAAAATAGTCTAACTTTATCTTGATTTGTGGTTGTCAGGCTTTTTGTTAGTAACACCTCACCACGTTTACCATTAATGACCATTTTTGCTCCATTTAAGCACATCTGTTTCTAATAATACCAAGCGATGCTGTTTCTTAAGATGTTCCTTGAAAGCTTGGGAACCACTATTTTAGCCCTATTAGCTAATGTATTCATATATAGTTGAATTCATTAGCACGTATATACATCTATTTTTTCTCTTTGTCTGACGTTAAATCCGATCAAACTTCTTTTGTTTTTAGGTCAATTAGAATGACCAAATTTATTCGTATTGGCTTAAATCCACATTAATGAGAGAATATGTCAGAATTATGTATTAATGTCTGCAAAATCATTGTACTGACTAGCATATTGATTTTTTCCCTGCTGTGATGTCAAAGGGAGTTGCTGACTTTTTGGCTTCTTCAAAGTCAATTAGCAGCCTGTCAAACCATCACTGATTGAAATTTATTTCATCTCAATAAACTAATTAGACAGGCTGCTAACTCCCCATGCAGTGAGACTGACAAGCGACACATTCTCTGGAGAGTTTCTTCAAACTCAATCAAGAGCCTGAAGGTCAAACTGAAGAGAGCTGCACAGTCAAAGCGCTGTTGCCTGCAGAGGAGAAGCAGAATTTGACACAGACGAGCAGAAGCTGATATAAAAATGCTTTCCTCCGTCTCTCCCAGCGCCAGTCTCAGTGATTCTGCTGATTCTGACTGCGGGGGCTAAAATTAGGCGAACAGTCTTCCCTTGATTTCCTGAGTGTATAATCCTTCTGTGGGCACAAGATTCAGTGTTATTGTTTTTTTTTAAATGTAATTTTATTTTTTGCATATGCGTTTTTTTTTTTATTTATGCTTTACTAGCATTGTATAATGGTTTTTGGTTTCACAGACTTTAGCTGCAGTTTTGCTTTCTGTCTGCTGCACCACACTGGCGCCACAAGTCTGACAATGGCTCAGGCTATATTTATGGGTTTCTCAGAAAGTCATTCTTACACGGTGCAAAAAGAAAATGGATTTTACGCCACAACAAATGAAATTTCAAAGTGGTTGATAAAAAGTAAACTCTCAGACATTTCAAGAAGGAATAACAATAATTTTAGGGAAGCAATTGTTAAGGTATATTCTACAGTGAGGAAGATGCTTCATAACATTCAGAACAATTTTACAAACTGCTGCCATTGACCTCCTCTGTATACCAACATATTCTGCACACCAGGAAGTCTACAGAAGATCTGAAAATATCAATAAATCTATTTTTTTATTTGTATTTTTTTACGTCTTTGTCAGTATGAACGGGTTTACTTCCTCAATGTTATGACTAAATAACATTAGAACAAATGCAAAAACTGCCAATAATTTCTCAATGGACTCATTGTTCTCACAGAATGGATTTTACCATCCACTGCTGATACTTTTGGCTTTATATGCCAGGTCAGCCTGTTTGGAAAATGGTCAGTGTCAAATGACCTGAGAGTAAATGTTCAAGTGAGCATTACACGGCTTGTCCAAAAGCTGCATGTTACGAGAGATTTAAAATGTATCCCGTTTAGTGACTGTTTTCACAATGAGAACATGTAGAAAATCTCATGATGCATTACATAATCTGTAACTGCAGGGTAAAAGGAGATGTGAAAAACCCAAATCAAAACGGTTCCTGCCACAAAATAAAAATGATTTAAGATTTGTTTGTGTTGCTGTATAAAACTAACAAGACAAGTCTGTAAATTTTATCTTAGTGTGAACATAGTATAAGTACTTAACATCTCACAAGACCGGACGACTATTTTAGTTTAGATCGCACAAAGAAAACTAATAAATTTTTATAACATTTTGCCCAAGTTCTAACAATGTAACCTTAGTTTCACAAATCAGTTTAAAAACAAGTTTAATTAGAAAAAGAAAAGGTTTAACTATTCACAAATCATGTTTGTATTGTTCTAATTCAAAGGTATTTGTAATTCTTGTGTTTTCACAAGTAAGTTTGTCTAAACATTCTGGTCTACAGGCAAAATTTAGTTCTTTGAAATAAGCCTTTAGATTAGCACTAATATGAAGCCAATAGCTGCAGATCTCTAACAGAGAACTTGTGCCATAAGATCCTGTTATTCACAAAAAAAAGTAACCACTTCAACTTCGGTAACTTATTGTTAGGATAAGTTTTTTTTAATTTGCTTGTAATGTTGGGAACTTTATTTTTTATCATCAAAACTACTGCAGACATTCATGTTCTCCCCACCAATAGGTTTGGATGTTTACTTCAAACGCCACAATGTTAGTTATTGCAATAATTTTGTCAAATTGTGTTAAAAACAAAAACAGAGCTGTAGGTTGTTGTACCGTGAGTTTTGTGATGTACATGGTTGCCAGAGAGGTTTCAGTGAATGGTCCGTTTCAGCACCAGCTCCTGTGTGTGTGTTTGTTTGTGTGGTTTGCAGGCGTGACTCCCGCTGAGCCCAGATGTGTAATAGTGCTGAATATGGTGTTATTCTCAGCCACACAAACACCGTTAAACACACGGGAGCTCAGATGAGGGGTTGTACTGTCGAGGTATCCCGACCACATCCTGCACGTTTCTTCTCCCGAGATCCTCAAACGACCCCAGCTTTCCCCTTGCGCTTATTCAGCAGCTTTTGGCTTCAAACAAACAGAGAAAGAGTTGCTGGGAAATAAACCAGAGACCAGAATCCAAAACAAACGATATGTGTGGAGTTTTACGGCAAGTCATTTGAGTTAATATTTTATATCCTTGAAGTTTTGCCTACTGTTTCTTAACTTCTCAGCACTACTGCAGTTTGAAATTTGTTCACGCTTATTCAATACTTTGTTGCAATAGTTAAAGAAAGCTGTTGCTAGTAACTTAGCATCACATCCCTGGGCAAGTATTGAATTTTTAAATATAAATTGTATAGGAACTTTGACTAGTACAGCTAAAAAGTGTCAATAATTTAATTAGCGCATATTGTGGGATTTTTTAGTTATGCAAAAGGCAAAAATTAGCTTTTAATGAACTAGCAAGCTGTTCTAGCCATCAGGGATGAGCAATTATCATATTATTTATCATTTATTGTGGTGAATTTCTTAGCATGACATGAATTTTGATTCACAGTTGTCAGAACAAATACCAATTAATGATGTTTTAAGAAAAACAAAACTGTCCGTATTGCCAGGAAATTCTATTTTTACTATTTTCTCCACAGTTTTTTCAATGAGAATCAATAAATATCAATAAATGTAAAAATATAACTTAATGCATTTCAGTGATGCAAATCACACTTCTTCATGTGACTTGTGTCCTAAAGAAGAATATTACAACTGGACATGTTTTTCAAGAGCAATGTTTGTGATTGCTATATTATGCTGACACAGCCATACAGTAGGCTGAAAAAGAAATGAAACAGTTCTTTTTGTCAATTTTATTGTTATCACAATAGTAGAACAAAATATTGTGATAAATTTTATTGTGATAAAAAATATCACATATCGCCCACCCCTATTAGTAACTTGGTATTCGTCGACTAGTTTACATTTTGTGACACTTGTTGGAAAAACTGTAATTACTAAGTAAGTTTTGCTATTGTGGTTTAAGGTAAATATTCTGGCTGATATCAAGACTATGTATGCACATGACTTGCCATAGTATTTATACAAATTTTACATTTTGTTAGTAGCTAAAGTCAACCACAAAGTCAATAAGTGGAGCCAGTTGGAAAAGGTGTTTTTACATTCTTATCAAAGACCAATTTAGTGCTGTAAGAAACTCTGTTCGACCCTGGAAAGTTTTTCTATACTCTGGTCCTGTTTAGTACAGAAATAAAAGAGAGAGAAAAAAGAAAAGCTGACTCGAAGTGTCAGCTTTGTCCCTGAAAAGACTCAATCTGAGCATTTTTTTAGCCCAGACTCAGCACTTGTCAGCACCAACTGCATCTGTGCTGACCACCCAAAGCCCTTTGGCGTTAAGGTTAAGTCGGATAGAGGTCATTGTGCAACCCTGAATTTGCTGCTGTCAAGAAGAAGAATGCTGGTCTGGCTTAGGAGAAAACAAAGTTCTCACCTTTTCTGTCTCATAACATGTATTTTACATCTAAAATTTGTTTTCTGTTTTGTGTTCAGTTCCCGTATGCAGCTCCTCCACCTCAGGAACCAGTAAAGACGCTACGAAGCCTTATAAACATTCGAAAGGATACGCTGCGGCTCGTGAGGTACGCGCATGTCATTAAACAACTTGTTCAGGGTTTGGTCAACCTTGCTATTTTTAGCAGGGCTGACCAAAGTAAAACTGATATTTTTAGAGGTTGTGTTGAATCATTCATGCTTTTTTGTAATGCTGAGATGGACATACTCATGTCAGAGGTAAACACAAGCTGTTTGTCTTGTTTTAGAGCAGAAAATGCACATTAATATAAATATGTTAAAGACAAAATGTTGTTCTTCATCTCAATGGATTTTTTGTTAGTTTCTTTTTCATGACTATATATTGCAAATTAAATCCCAGTATTCACACCCTTTGATTTTATTTACAAACTCCCACAAAATTAAATTTATTTTATAATGACCTCCTCTTGCTGCAGGAGTTGAGGCACTTCTACTTACACTTTCACAATACAAATTCTGCTGGACGATAAATAGTCCCAGAAATTATTGTGATGAACGATAATTGGTACCATCTTCAAATAATATATTGACAAAGGCATAATAATGCAAGTATAACCTCTCAAATATCAATGAACTATAATTTCGAAAGAACACAACACTGGAACTGGAAGACATTTTAAATATCCAAAATAAATAAACAAAACAACCTAAACAAGAAATAAAATTAATTGTGAAGTGCAAATTAGCTACTTTGTACTGTGTCAAATGTTTGCAGCATTTTTTTAAATATTAAAAAGCAGCATCTCTTTCAAGATCAATCTGAACAAACAAGCATGCAAATGAAAATGATCACACATTAATTTAAAATGCGAATAATTGATTTATTGCTTATTATGACAAGCTTACTCTTGACATCCGTAACTTTTATTTTTGCATTTTTCTCACCTTTGTCCAGGTGTAGTGAGGACCTGAAGTTGCCAGGCGACGAGACGGCGGGAAAGAACAGGGCGTGCTATAACGTAGAGTTCACCTTCGACGCCGACACACAGGTTGCCATCACCATTTACTACCAGGCCATTGAGGAGTTTCACAACGGAGTGCCAGTGTAAGTAACAGTGTGTGTGTTTCAGGGGAGCTGATGATAATGCTCTGCAACAGACCTGCTTCAGCTTTTTTTTTTTTACAGAGCTATAAAATATCTTTAGCTTTGTGTGTTCAACTGAAAAACAGGTCTATGATTTGGACTGTATTGATACATTCAGCTCACAAAACAAGACACTTAAAAGTGAGTTTTCAGTGGAGAATTATCCAGTCCAAGCTTGATTTGTTCTTTTGTTGATGTTTTTATGATTGTCTAATTCTAAATGCTTCAAAAAGATTTCAGTTGTTCATTTTTAATTAATTTGTCATGAACAGTTTCGTGTAGAATTATCCAAATTAGGCTAAATCTGTCCATTTATTTTTTTACTCTGCGCTAGAAAGGACCAAAAGTAGTAGATTCATTAATAAACTGAAACGTACATTTAGTTTAACACTGACAGAACGCTGCCATCTCTAGATTTTCATATTCATGCCTGTTCTGCCAACCAGGTCCAGCTTTGCTTAAGAATTTATCCCTCTTGTTCTGAGTGTAGGCGTTTGCATATTTTGCATAAGGAGCCATCTTTGATTTTTGTCCAAACGTAGGCGGGTGTTTCCTAATCTCCTCTTGACATATAGAAGTAAAATCCCTTAAATGAGTCTTTCCCTCCTTTGATGTAAATGTATTTATGCAGAGTTTCTAGGACATTCATGCAACCCGATGGCTTATTTAGCAGCTTCAGTGTACAGAAGCAGTGAGTTTTCTTTCCTGCTGACCCGTTGGTCCTGCTCTTTCTGCCTCTGTGCAGTTACCTGCCACAGGACAGCTCGCTGCAGTCGGAAACGGTGCATTTTAAGAGGGGAGTTTGCCAACAGTTCTGTCTGCCCTCGCACACCGTCAACCTCAGCGAGTGGGCGGACGAGGAGGTAAGCCGGCTCATACTGAAAACAGGCTCGTGTGAATCTGCAGGAGGGGGAAGGCAGCCTGTGCAGAATAACAAATGCTTCCTCTCCTCAGCTGCTGTTTGATATGGACAAGGAGATCTTCCCTATGGTCGTCCAGGCTGTCGTAGACGAGGGAGAAGGTAAGATGCTCTAACAAGCATCTTACCTCGATGCTTGATAGATGGCGTGAAAGCACTACAGCAGAATTTGAAGCTAAGGCGATCCACTGTGTTTTATCTTTCCAGAACATTTGGGCCACTCTCACATCCTACTGGCTACATTTGAAAAGGTAAAGCCAGGCTGTTTTATGAGTCAGAACCAGTGAGGCTGCAGGAACATAATGCTCTTACAGCTAAAAATAGGCCTTTGATTTTCTTTTTTTTTTTTATGTCTGAGTGCTTGAAATCCTTGAAAAGAATTTCAGTCAGTTGTTTTCAAGGTTTGGAAAGAGCTTAATATTCAAAACTACATAGTTTTGTAGTAAAGTGCAATCAAACGTTTGATTTGTAAAACAGCTGAAAGAAGATATTTTAACACACCTAATAAAAAGACAGACATTTTTTTCTCACTGTCTGAAGTTAAATCAGAGTAAGCTTTTCTTGTTTTAGGTCTGTTAGAATTACTAAAATTATTTCTATTTGCAGAGACTTTTTTGGGTGACTTCTTTTGCATATTGTGTTAAAACATTTAATTAGAGCAGGAAGGTCATTTAACGTAACACAATCTGTTTGGATTGTTTCGTTGTAATGAGTATTTATTATTTCTAATGGCTCAGTGCCTTATATTTTATATGTTATTTCAGGACTTTTTGTTAAATTGGTGTTTTGCTGTTGGGCCAGTCAGCTGTATAGGGTGTGTGTTAGAGAGACATTTCTAAACATATAATTTTGTTGTATTTTAGTTGACCTTGTCTGTGCTGTAGAGTGTAGAATACTATCACAAGATGTTATTAATGACAGTAATAAATAATATTTTTAACTCCAAAGTGTGGTGCTGGAAAAGTTTGGCATCTTACCTTGAAAATGTTTGAAAAGTGCTTGAATTTTACTGAAGGAAAAATGTAGGAACCCTGCACTGTAACAGCAACAAAGTCTTAAATTAACGCAATTCTTTGCCTTTTTTTCCAGCATATGGATGGGAGTTACTGTGTAAAACCTCTGAAGCAGAAGCAAGTGGTGAATATACTTGTTTTTTTTTCTCCTCCCTTCCTTCCCCTTATTGTGTTGCTGTTTTTAATACAAAATATAAGTTCTTGTTTATGCTTGACCCCTGAGACCATCTGACTTTATTGTGTTTCTTTTCCCAGGTGGATGGAGTTAGCTACCTGCTGCAGGAGATCTATGGGATCGAGAACAAATACAACAGTCAGGAACCAAAGGTAGAAATGAAAAACAAAAAGAATTAAGCCGTCTTTCATCTGAAATGACACAGCAGAAAAATACAACAAATTGACACAGCTGTCTCCTTTGTTAGGACGGCTCCTTTAAAAGACTCTTTTTTTTTTCTTTTTTTTTTGCCTGCAGGTGGCTGACGACGAGATCAGCGACAACAGTGCCGAGTGCGTAGTGTGCTTGTCTGATGTGCGAGACACCCTCATCCTCCCGTGCAGGCACTTGTGTCTCTGCAACGCCTGCGCAGACACGTTGCGCTACCAAGCAAACTGCTGTCCTATCTGCAGGCTGCGTGAGTTCACCTCGCTAAAGGCTTTTCAGAAAGTGGCTTCAACTGGCAAACTTTTTATTCAGCTTTTTATTTATTTTTTTATTGCAAAATCAATAGATTGGTTGATTGATAAATCTTTAGATATATATTGATAGGCAGACAGATAATTATAGATATATAAGTGTTGTGTTCATTTCTGACAAAATCTTTGGGTGCTGGAGACTATTTGAACAACTCTACAGAAACGCAGTTTTGTTGCTTAGTTTACATACATTTTTGACGTTATTGTTGTATTGTTTTTATTTTCCTTTTAGCCTTTAGAGCTCTGCTGCAAATTCGAGCAATGAGGAAGAAGCTCAGTCCTCTGTCACCCACCAGCTTTAACCCCGTCATCACTTCCCAGACATCGGACTCAGAGGAACATTCGGTGAGGCGCCGCTGAAACAGGAAGAAGAAAATAATTTCCCTGTCCTCCGCTTCTAGCTAACCTTCCTGGTGTTCTTGTAGCAGGCGTCTGAGCATATCCCGCCTGGCTATGAGGCCGTTTCTCTCCTGGAGGCGCTGAACGGCCCTCTGAGCACGTCCTCGGTGGTTCCTCCTCCTCTCCATTCGGGTCCCAGCCACGTCACCGGGGTGTTGCCACCGTATAGCAGCGAGCCCCACCCAGCGCCGACCCGTTCCCTTTCGCCTCTCGACCAGTCCAACTCCAGTCAGGGATTAAAACTCAAAAAGAGTGGTTCAAAGTGAGTCCATTAAAAACCTAAATCTTTGTCGTTCAGATCTTTAAGACATCTTCAGTCAAATTGGTCAGAAGATGCCATTCAATGTTGCCTGAAAACAAACCTTGTTGCAGAGTTGTTGAAATTCAGACCAGCAAGAATATCATTAAAAAGAAAAATTGTGAAAATTTATGCAGGGGAAAAACTAATACACATTAATTTAACATATGTTTCCAAAAACTATGTATAACAGTATTCCTATGCAGACTGACAAAGTCTGGATTTTGATTTAAGTGTTTTTCATGTCTGGATAAATATATAAAAGAAAAAAATAACAATGCAGAAATCTGTCAACTTCAGCCCATATCACATATCCTACCTTCTTTTTTCCCTTTCTTTTCTGTCTTTAATTGTTCCTCTCTTGCTTATCCCCTTCATCATTTGTCTCCTACATCCATTCCTTTAGTTGATTTTTCTTTTCTTTTCTAAAACAAGTAGAATCTCAAAATCCAGGAGAAAAAATGTTGCACAAAAAGGGTAAAGTTTGCACTACCAGTTTAGGTCATCACATATATCTCATGTAATGAAAAGAAAATATTCAGAATTTGATGTAATTTTGTTTATTATAGATCACTTTCCCAGAATTCCTCTGTGCTTCCGGAAGAGGAGGACGAGAAATCTTGCAGTGAATCAGATGCATGTCGTCCCAAACTGGCTGTGGACCAGCAGGAGGTGCGTTTCTGTGTCTGCATGTTTTATAGAGAATGTGAGAGGAACATGAGTTTGCACTTTTACTTTTGTGTGTTTTTAAATATTGAATCACGCAGCACTGTAAGCTCGCTGCTGTGTCTTCCAGTGCGGAGTGACTCCAGACAGCGAGAACCTGACTCTCTCCTCATCGGGAGCCATCGATCAGTCGCCCTGCACCGGCACCCCTCTCTCCTCCACCATCACCTCCCCTGAAGGTACCCAAATACACAGACACAACTCCAGCCTCAACCTTTTCTACACCTGAACCAACAAACAGAAAAATATAGGCACATTCTGCAGAATTTTCATTTAAGCTTATTTTATACATCATTAGAAATGCATTAAAAGATGCAAATAAATAAATGTATTCATTTTTTTAAATAAGAAAATAAATGTTTTATTACCTGATGGCCAATAAGGTCATTCCTTCAATGTATGCATCATCATTTGTAGAATAGGACACATCTGCATCTAAAAAATACTTCTAACATAAACATGTAAAAAGCTCAGCCCTTTCTGCATGTCTAAACATCAATGTAATTGAATCAATTATCAATTAAGACAATAATTTAATAAAACATTGCATTCCAAAAGGTGCTTAGTAGGAGATTTAACAGGAGAATTTCAATCATGTTAAGCTAAAACTATGCCATTTGAGGAGTTCTGGGTAGAACATATTTGCAGACAAAATTCTTTCCCGTCTTCTTAAATGCAAAATGTATATGTTTTTTTGTCTGGTTTTGGCTTAATTACTGCTCTGACTGTGTTGTTTCTTTCAGCAAACGGCTCCTATCAAACAGTGCATTAAGCTCAGTTCATTATCCAAATTACTTAAAGTTTTCTATCTGTCAGATTTCATCATGTTATTACCTTGCAGCATTCACTCCTCCTGGATGTAGCGGCAGTAGAGAATAGCTTGTGTTGTTGACTTTACAGCAATCCCTCATGCAGAGCATGCAAGTAGGAACAGAGATGAAAAACTCCTTAAACAGGAAGAAACCTCAAGCAGAACCTGGCTCATCAGAATCGACTTGGGGTTTGAGGAGACAAAGCAGAAAGACAGAAAGAAACAGAAGAACTGATGTAAAAGTACTTTTAATGAAAAGTGAAAAGCTTTAGCAGGAACGGAAGAAGGTTTAGTTTTACCAGCATTATCTCAGCCGATACTCTCCATCAAGAAGGTACCACATCCAAACAGAATGCCAGACCTGGTGTAGCTTCCTTGGAAAGAAAAAAATAAGAGAAAACATACAATTATCAGTTGAAATGACATAAAATAATGCAAATTGGAAAGCAGTAGAAACAAATGGTAAAGAACAGTTATTAGAGATTTCTCAGGATAATCTTAGAATGAGAGGCAGAGTCAGGGGCAACAGAATTGATGAAAAATTAAAGATTTGATGTCCTGGAATGATCCTGCCCTTAACTTATTTAAAATACTGTGGTGGGACCTTAAGACACCTACCTGTGAAGAAATGCCCACAAACCCCAATGATCTGAAGTAACATTGCAAAGAGGAGTGAGTCAAAATTCCTTCACACCAATGAGAGAGGCTGTTAAAGTCAGATGGGAAATGAGAGGTCATTTGCTAAAGGTGGTTTTACAAGCTGCTGAATCATGTGGTGTACCAATGTTCCCCTATGACTGCATTTAAATTTCAGTGGCACACGTTAAAAATATCACAGCAGGACAACAATACAGTAATGACAGGTGACATTGGCGGAACAAGGTCATGAACAACAAAGTTTGAATATTTCAATCTTTTGACCTGTGCTGTACAAACAGATCGAAAAAGCTCCATCTGTAGGGTGGCTGAACTCAGCCTGATGGTGCATTCACACCAACTCTAGTTTGTTTGCCTTGAAAGTCTGGGTTTGTTTGGGGAGTTGTGAATGTGCAATCAAACTCTACGAACTCTAGTCCGCCTGCAAACCTACATCTCGGTTCGGTTGAAGTGAACTCTTGTGTGGTTCTTAAGCGACTGCATATGTGAATGCAAGCAGACTGGAGACTTATCCAAAGGCAGGAAGCAAACCATTGCACAGTGCATTCTGGGTAAATCCAGTCAAAACAAATGCAAGGGTCTAACGCTAGTGGGAGAAATTGCTTGTGGTAAAAAGATAAAAGAGAAATTCTTCCACCGCAAAAATTACATTTTGTGAAGAACGAAGGTGCACTCAGTCTCTTCTTTGGATGGTTTTGGGTTGTTTTCTTCAGTGGTTCTTGGTGCAGCGCCACCACAGGCGAGGAGGTAAACAAGTTTTTCAATTAGTCTGGATCGTCTGTCACAGCGCAGTGTGAAAGTGAACTGGATCAACTGAAAATGTAACAAGCATTGCAGTTTTCGTTCCTAGTTGGATAGAACCTACGGGACTATCGGGTGTGAAAACATTATTAGAGAGAGGGTGAGTGTCTTCATGATTTGAGGGAGCTCAAAGTGGAGCCGCTGCTCCTCTGCATCAAAAGGAGTCTGTTAAGGTGGTCCAGGCATCCCCCTGATGCCTCCCTTTGGAGGTTTTCCAGGCATGTCCGTCTAGGTCTAGGACAAAAGCATTTTTTTGTGTTTGCTGTTCAGATGAAAAATAGATCCTTATTTTTGTTGAGGTTAAATGAAATAAACATTGGATATAAAGTAGAAAATCATCCAAATCTTGAGCTGGTCCATCACTTGTATCTCCTTCTGTCCATCAGACCCGGTGAGCAGCAGCCTGGCCCAGTCAGTAATGTCCATGGCCTCGTCCCACTCGCAGCACTCTCACATCAGTGCTGACACCATGTCCTCCATGTCAGGGTCCTACCTGGCCGGGGCCGAAGCAGAGCCTGTGGTGGCCGACGAGGTGGGCGAGGTGGACGGCGAGGAGGACCGAGACGCTCCTATGGAGAGCCGAGCTGCACCGCACCAGGACAGGGTGAGTACGAAAAGAGGATAGAAATGGCTGCATGATGATCCTGCTTATTTGAAAGAATCTTGAGATTTTCCTTTTTCCTTTATTCAGGAGTTTTCTAGGGAGTCAAAAGGACACAATTACTCTATGGCTGTAGAGGAGCAGGATTCAGAGGTCATTATAACACAAATACAGGCAGAGTCACTTGAGCTCATTTTCAATTTCATGTTTTACAGAATTTTGCTTTCTCGGTTTCTTTCAGGGAAATGATGTAACAGAAGAGGATTGCTCCTCTCCATCCAATGGGAAAGGTAACTATGAAACTAATCCCTCACCTTTTGCCCAAAAGTGGGTCACCTCCCTCTGCATTTGTTACTCTTCAGTCATGAAGACAGCGTATGTTCCTTCTCATTAAATATTTGTGTATCTGTAAAAATAATGAGAAAAAGAACGATACACATGCAATGGCATCGCTTGTCCTGTAGATGGTGCTATCTATGTTTTAATGCATTTGGCTTTGTCTAAATAAGTCTAAATCATCTGAGCTGGGGTGAATATTTAGGTATTGTAATCACAATAAGCTCTTTCTTTGATCGTGGTTTTCATGTTAAAAACAATAATCAATTTAATCCCTGATTATATTTAAATCAAATTGATTCTAGATAAACCAGGGTGTTTTCACACCTGTTTGATTGGGGACCAAAATTGAAACATTTGTTACATTTTCAGCTTGTGCGGTTTGCTTTCACAATGCACTGTGTCAAATGATCCAAACCCTTTGAAATATTTGTTCCTCCCCTCACCTGTGGAGGCGCTTCACCAAGAACCATTGAAGGAAACAACATGAAAACCTCTGAAGAAGACACTAAGGGCAACTTCCTTCTTCACAAAATGTAAACAAAAATGGAATGAGATTAGATTTTAGCAGTTGTAGGATTTCTTTTTTGTCTTTGGCAGAAGACCAAGAGCAATTTTTCCACTAGTGCTAGACACAGAGGGTTTTTTGGTTGTATTTACCCAGAATGCACTGCACTAGAGTCTGTTTCCTGCTTTTGGAGCGTTTTCCGGTCCACTTGCTGTTCACATATGCATTCGAACCATGTGAGACTTCACTTTAACCTGAGAGCTGGGTTTTTAGGCAGATCAGAGTTGGATTGCACATTCACACTTCCCCAAACGAACCGGACATCCAGGCAAATTAACTAGAGTTCAATTAAAGTGGACCGAACCTGGTTGGTATGAATGCTTCCTCTTTTTTTTTTTTTTTTTACAGATTGTTTTCTTTTAATTATTGCATTTACAAAAAGTATGTATATTAATTTCATTATTGATTAAATAAATGAATTATAATTCATTTATTTAATGGTGGGCATCAGATGTTCTATTGCATCCATCCGACTTTCACATCAAAGTCAGTGTGCGGGTCCAACACTGCTCCAGTCAAGATGATTGGTCTGAAGTGAGCTTGCTGTACATCTAATGTTGAACCAGTAATAATTTGAATTATTTTATGGTGAATTATTGCAGAGGAAGTATGTAATGAATTAAATAAATACTGAAATAACATGAATTTCACATTTATCATTTGTTTTGCAAATTACTGACACATTTATATGATTATGAATAACTTAGAATTTCTTCAAAATTATATGTATAAAATGTAAAGATGAATTATTCTTCTTCTGGCTCTCTGTGCTACATAGAATTTTTTATGTTTAACAAAAGTGCAATTTGTTTGTATAAGTTGTGCCAATTTGTTTCAGTGTTTAATCAGAAAACTTCTCCACTGCTCCTCGTTTGTGTGTTTGTGAGTTCGGACAGCGAGCGATTGAAGGTTAATCAAACGGTGGGTGTGAGTCAGGGGTTCTTGGAGTTCAATGCAAACATAACGAGGTTAGCTGTCAAACTGACAGCATAAAACATGTTTATGTAAATTAGTTTCTCTGTGAATGGTGTTTTTGTGGGTGTCTGTTAGGACCTAAAGACCTTCCAGGTTGAGTGCAGTGTGTAACAGAACGTGTGGGTTTGAAATCACATTTGTGTGCATCTACGTGAGCTCTTGCAGATGAATCCTGAATGCTTCCCATTGGTTTTGGAAAATGGACAGAAACACTGTAACCTTAGTCAACTTATGGATGACTTATGGGAATCCAGTAAGCAGTAGTTTATAGAGAGACAATAAACTGAGGATGTGTGTTTAAAGGCAGTGAATTCATGCTCAGTTTCATATTCATAGGTGTGTTCATGGTCACCATTCAGGACGAGAACAAATTGAGTTTTTGGGGGGTTTTCTTTTACACTTTTTAAACCACAAATATCCACTGACTTTTAGTCAAAAGCAGACTTGGGTTCTGCAGCTAATCTGTCATTTTTCTAGACCAGAAGCCTTTACATGTTGTCCTTATGACTTCTCTGAGAAAATCTGACTAGTTTGTTTCATTAAAATATTAAGTGTTTAGTAGTGAGAAATAAAAAAAAGCAAATAAAATCTTCTGGTTCTCTCACACCCCTAATGAACCACAGGTGTGACTCAGCATGTTGTGGAAAATACATTTTAAATAGCTGCTTACATCTATTTATTATTATTGAAAATTGCTGATATTGGGACCTCGCTTAGTAACACCATCCACTCTGAAGAGTTTTGTGCTTAAAAAAAACGTAGATTTCCAGTTTTCCCAATAATCAAGTTGTAAATTGATTAACTCTGGTCTACAGACTGTCTCTCACACATTTCTTGTTTTGTTCAAATAATTTTAAACTCCTTCAAAGTAAAACCTCTGAAAAAAAGGGTATCACTTTTCTTGGAAGAGCTGTCAGTTCTATCTTTACAGGGGTGAAAAATGACATATTATTTTATTGAACCAATGTAATATTTCAAGCCCAGGCTTGTATGTTAAAACTATTTGACCAGAGAGAAATAAAGTAGAAGGAAATTGTGCTTAAAACTTTCAATCTAATTTGAATGTTTAGTCAGAAAACAGTCAGCTGCTGCAGCATGATGTCTGTTCTGTCAGTAATGTCTTTTCATATTGCATCATATTCATACATTTTCTTGATCTAATTAAATCTGACACCCATTGGATACATTATGAGATCCATTTTAGAGTGTAAATGCTTTGTTTTCCCTGTCGTAGAGGAAAGTTGCTGATATATGATGTAGTGTGTGAAGCAGAAGGCCAAACTTAAAACACATTTGGTCAAAATTGAGTCCACACTCTGTGATCAGAAAACCTTCTAAAGATGGCTTTTATAGATGTAGTTTATCTCCAGTTTCCGTATTCACCGGATGTTCTTCTGATTGTTGTTTAATCATTCTCCACTCCAGCATGGCCTCCTTCCTCCTCCTCCTCCTCCCTGCTCGTCTCACCCCTCTTCCCTCCCGCCTCCACCCCCCTCACGCTGTGCCTGGCTGCTCTTGTTTGACCTTTGCCCTCGCTTGCAGGTGGGCGGACCAGGTGTCCAGAGTTGGCCAATAACAATCAGGGCGTCGCCCACTGTGACACGCCCTCTTTGGGGTTGGATAATGAGCAGGCTCCCGACAGCCGATTCGCCGGTGAGTGGCAACCTGTCGAACATGGACCAATGAGAGCTTGAGGATAGAGGAAAGGAAAAGTGAGAAGTGCATGACTCGGCAGCCGCAGTCAAAAGTGTGACCTTTAAATAAAAAAGGAAGTTACTAAGAGGGTTTTTATAGCAAAGCATGAAGATTTGGTGCCTTCCTTCTTCTCTTCATCCCTATCCGTTGGTGTTGTGGTACTCCAGTGCTTCATTTTGCCAGGACTTATTAGCTGTGCACTGTTTCCTTCCTCTTCCTTTGAGCCGAAGCCCTGTGTGTTTGTGAGCGAGAGCATCTGTCGGGTGTCCGCTGAGTGATTTCCGCATGCAATCATAAAAAAACAACAACAAAAAACGTATGTGTGTGTGTGCGTGTATGTGTGTGAGTGAAACTGGTATTTCTCAATGATTCAAGTTCATGTTCGGTGTCTGCCAGCTCCAAGCCGCTTTGCAAAAACATCTGCACATCCCGTTGTCATCCATCATTCTGACCCCTCCATTCTTTCCCCCAATCCTCCCTGTTGGTTCACTGTGAGAAGAGCTGAGGGTTCTTGGTTGGAGTCTGACTTAATTTACAAGTGCTTATGCCTTACAGCCAATGATCAGAAATTACAATAACAAATAAAAACTGCACACAAATGTTGGTTTTCTGAAAATGATGTTCAGTATATGGATGAAACACTCCGTTGGGGCTCCTTTTGCATGAATTACTGCATCAGTGCAGCATGCCATGAAGGCATTCAGTTTGATTTTCAAGTGAAATGTAAAAAAGCCACTACTTTCAAAAGGTTTGGTCAGTTCAGACTCTTCTGACGTTGCATAAGTGGCCTAATACGTACTCCAGTAAGTAATGTGACAGTTGTTGCCCAGATCCTAGATACTTGGGGTCTGGGTTATGACTATCGAAGCTCAAACTCAGCCTCTTAAATCTCCAGTAAACTATTAAAAAGGTTTCAATCTACTTTCAACTTAAAGCTCTACTTTTTGCAGTTGCTTGCACACTTTTTTACAGAGCAGTTTTTCCTTCCACTGAACCTTCCTTCATTATAGTGGGTTGCAGCACTCTATGTAGAGCCTGTTTGATTAAAAATAAGTCTGCTTAACCTTTCAACTTATCCCTATCCCTATCCGGAGTCTTCTCCGTGATTGTCTAGGCCAATATATTGAATGATAGCATTTCTGTAGGCTCTGTTTCAGCTGCTATAAGGATTAAATATGTTTTTTTCCTTAAACATAAATTTTGATTTGCGCTGTACGAGTTCAAACTCCCCCAAAACCTTCAGCTTTGCATCTTTCTTGATTTTTAACCCTTCCGCTCTCCAGCTCCCAGATTCCCTTCATCCCCACGATGATGTTTTATGCTGAACGTTGTTACGTTTCCTACTCGTGTGTCGTAAAAGTTCTGTTATTTCTCTGTTTCTCTCCTTCTCGATCCTGCCATCATTGTTCTCATCCTCGTCTGTTTTTTCCTGAACATTGTTTCCTTTCCTGCCTTTCCCCCCATCTCTCTTTCTTCTCTTCGCCATCTTTATTTCCTCTTTGCCTCTCTTTCGGATGGACAGATGAGGAGTCGTGCCCAGTGCATATAGAGGACTAGGTATGGAGTCATGGTTAGATGAAGGATTAAACATCAGGGGGACAAATTTTATTTTTCCTATTTGTACATAGAAACAAAATTGTAATAGGACTAATAATCACAACCCTAGAACTGTTTCACATTTTAACCTGATTTTGGCTCTTCAAAACAGTTTGCAGGTCTCCAACATCCAATTCAGCTGCAAAAGGTGGTTTTATAAAGTAATGAAAGCATTTTTTAAAGTGTTTTTTATCTATTTAAAATCAAAACATACTTACTTTTCTATCTTTACTGGGTAAAGAAATTAAAAGATATGCCGTTCGTTGTTTCCAACTGATTAAAGTGATTTTAAAGAACAATTGCACAGTTTGGGTCTAAATGTCGATAAAACATGTATCTTTAAAGTGCCCCCATAATGTGTAGCATGTGTTTAATAGGGTGGAAAATGTAAAATTCAGTTTTCTGCTGCATCCTGTTACAAACACCACGCTTTATACAGAGAAAGTTGAAGTAATGCGACCATTTAAGTAGCGCTCAAATTGACTTTGTAGCATTTGGGCACGACTGAAGCTGAAACAATTAATCAAATTAATCATGATCAAATATTGAAATTATCGTAATCTAATTTAGTAATTGATTAATCATAAACTGGTGTATAGGGTTAGGGTTATGGTTAACAAAATGCTAAAACTTCTATAAAGCAGGTTTTGCTTTCCTGTTATTGATCAGGAATTCCAACAAATAATCAACAGATCAGTCCCACATTGTATCGATGTTAATTCAAGCACTTCTAACGTGTTGATGCTAAAAGTATTTTTAGCTGCAGATGCATCTCTTGGTTCAAATGATCAAGCAAACATTAAAGGAATGCTATGTTGATGCATGTTAGGTAATGAAATGCTTATTTTATTATTTTAAAAATAACATATAAAAGATGTTTATTTAAATTTTTATATTGTATCTAATTCTGTAAAAAAAAAAAAAAAAGGTTCAAGTGGCTAAATATAAAATCTGCAGAATATTTCAGGTTTTTTATCCGATTAATTGATTAATCATTAGATGCATCCCTACACATGGTTGTATATTTGCGTCTTCTTGCGTCGTTGTAATGCAGGACTCGCATGTAATGGTGCTGGAGGGAACGATAGGGTGAGAGTTCAGGTTAAAAAGGGCTATACCTGTTTAAATTATGCAGTAGACTCAAACCTTTTCTCCTGTGTGAAATCAGTTAACTTTAAAATTAAAATAGGTTTTTCTTTAACAATCTTCAATCTGGTCTGTCTGCATTGATTATTTAGTGTAGAAATTTAAAGAGAATTCAACACAGTGTGACTAGGTAATGGAGTAATGGTTCTGTTTCTCTCTTTTTCAGACTTCATGTATCTCGGGGGCTTCAGGCCTGCTCTGGATCCGCTCTCACACCACATCTCCACCAGCAACATTAACCGGGCGGAGCAGGGGGCGGAGAACAGGGACGGCCAGAGTCCCAAACATCCCCGCCGCGGACCGCTCATCGTGTAACCAGTCTAAACCGCCCCAGTCGCCCCCACCACCACCACCCTACCCATAGGACTGTGGGTCCCGACCATCTGTCTCAAGATTTCTGTCGCCGCTGGAAACCGGCTGGAGTAAAACGAGGAAGGAAGAGGAATCACATTTTACATTGTTGGTGCACTTTTATCACGCGTTTTTCTTGTTTTATCGTCAGTGACTATTTCTGGGAATGATTATCCTTCTGCTATTTTATTATTTATTACCTGTAGGGTTATACGAGAGCTCTGTATTGTGTTAGTGTATTTAGAGAAATACATGCTGCTCCTCTTTCTCTACTTTCTTCCTTCCTTCCTATTGATCTACCAGCCAAACAGTCAGGGGCTACTGTGATCGGCAATCTGATTTATTACTACTAACTTCTTCCTCTGTGTTAGAAACTGTGTTATGAGTGAGTGGTGGGACACTTTGTCGCTAAACATCCGCTCTCACTGGACGACCTTACCGAAGTCAAACAACGCTGACCCCTCGCTTCGGATCAGGGAGCTTCATTCTCAACCTTCGCATGCAGCTTTTCACGTTTTTCCTTCCATTCCCGCCAAGCTTTAGAAACTCCTGAATGTAAATTTAGAAGAAGAAGAACATTTTTTGATGGCTGAGCCAAGAAACGGTGGCCAAAATAACCTGGAAAAATATATAAGGTAGAATGTAGAACAGCGACGGTGGATTTCATTGAAAGGGGAATATTCACACCTTAAACCTTCACTTAAACTGGAAATAAATCCAAACTTTGATACACAACCTTCCATCTCCATCCTCTCCTTCATTTTAGCATGTCAGTATTAATGTGGTGCAACAGCAAGTACGACCAAGCAATAAAAAAACTTGCACCTCCATCTTTTCACCTCCTGCATTAGTTCTTAGAGCGGACTGTGTTTGCACTGGCTTGTTATACTTTAAACCTTTCAGTATGTTCTAATTGTCTTCTCCTACTTTGATGTTGCCATTATGAAGGGAATCATGGTGAGGAAAACCTCCTGCAAGGCATTTGAAAGTGATGTAGCAAGGATTTTCCTCCACCCTCATCCTCCCCTGAAACCTCTCTGATCTTCCCGATCCGCCCGCCTCCTCTCGTTTGTGAGCCTTTAGTTGTTTTTGGTTTTGTAAAACTTTTGATGTATATCTCACCTGTTGTCAAATCGTTTGTGTTTTAATTTGTTGCAGAACACTGTGCTGTTTCTTAGAATGTGGATGAAAATATGTGAAAATTTCGTAAAGAGGTTTACATAATCGTGCAAACATAACGGATAACTCAAGAGGAACAATATCTACAATTAATGCACTATTAGCTGACGCCTAGACGACACTTCCTGGTGCATGAGGTGATGGTAGATGTAAGCATGTTAGTCTAGGTCAGCCTGCACCCTCCTGTAGACTTGATAATGGACCACTGCACAAATCTGAAGCGGTACCATGTCTTTCTGTAGTGTTACATTTCGATTGTTGGCGCCCTGTTTCTATTGGCCTGCTCAGGTCAAGACTTCTGCACTACTATAACCCAGCTGCAAACAGTTATGTGATCACAGTCTGAATGTGCAGACAGAGCTGCTTTCTGGCACCAGTCTCAGTATGATATCACAGGAAACTCATAAAACCCCACTTTTCTAGAGTGAAAATGAGAAATTGACTTAAACAGACAATAAAGATTTTGCAACTAAACGACTCGAGTGATTTTCTGTTTCCTTTTTTTTTTCTTCTGAAACGTCTCTGTTATACTGACCTTGCACATGGAAATGCATGTCAGTAAATTAAAATTGAGAAGTTAATTTATTAAATAAAAACTATATATAGATTCATTATATATATAGATGTTTTCTGTTGATTTCTGTTAATTTGAAGTAGATGACTAAATTTGTTTCTTGGAAATCAGAATAAATCAAGTTTTTTGTAAAGGACATTTCGGTGACAAGGCAGCTCAAAGTGTTTTACATTATAAAAACACAAAAATCAATAATTGAAACTTTTGCCACTGTTACCCACTTGGCAAAATGTGCAATTTATGTTTAATACATAAATGTAATATTATGGTACACAGTGACTGGCGATTTAACTAGGCTCTATCAGTAGTGGTGTACACTACATAAAATGATCAACGTTGCTTGTTCAGAGACATTGTACTGAAGCATATTAGTGGAAAATTGAGTGGAAGAAAAAGCTTGTGCAAAAAAATGCACAATCAAGGTAAAACTGGAGCTCTACTGGAGTTGCTATGCAGACAGTCCACTGGTTTTTCTACCACAGTTTTTCCTTTTTCGTATCTTCCCACTAATGTCCTTCTAAACATTTTTTTAGCATCGAGCTCTCATTCTGTAGACTTTGGCATTGTCATAACATAAACTTTCTGTATCATAAATCTTATTAGTGACTTGTCTGCACCTGCTGTCTGTTGTTAAGGTGTGGGTGGCGCCGCAGGGACAGTGAGGGTCCTTGACAAGCTAAAGTCAAGACAGAGGAATTAAGCTGAACCTTAACGCTTCCTGTCATTTCTAATTTTCCTCTGACGTGTTTAAAAACAATCAGGATAAATCAGAACCCTTGGAGATACTCAGGGGTGGCTGCAAATAAGAACATTATTCGCCATAATTATACCTTCTTTTTTTAAATTGAAACTCATTGTCTCATTTACAAGAGAGACGTGTAACATACATCAACAACAAACAGTAATAAGACAATCAACTTAATACTTAAAATCAATACCATATTATCATCTGAAGGGTCTTAACTAATAAATACAAGTGCCTTCAACGTACTGAGTACTTATACTGCATACTATGCACACACGCTTATCAATAAGCTAATATTTCTGTTTTAAAAATTACTTTTTACTTGTATTATATAAAATCCACATTTTCTGAAAGATTAAACTTTGGTTTTTAATAAGTTGTAAAACATCGTGTTCATAAATGCAATTATAAATGAACGCATGAAATTGTCTGTAATAAATCTGTATAGTATATAACTTTTTTTATTCAATTTATTGACAATTTTATACGTAATTAAATTAATTGAGTTGCTCCGGTGGAATGTTTTACTTGCAGATTATTTTTGTGGTTATTAATCAGTTCATGTTGATTATTAAGAGAGATGTGGTGTTTAAAGTTAATCGGGTTCTTAATGGCAAGAGGCCGACAGGAGACAATGATGACATAAGTGGGTTTAATTGGGGAAAATGTTCATAATCTTGTTGCCTGGGTGATCAAGTTCTGTTCAAATCAAATTTCTCCTTCTGTTTTGCGGTTGGCCGCTGTCCAAGCTTTGCGTCATCTGTCCTGTAACTGCACTTACATTCTGCGTACAGAGTCCAAATTTCTCATATTCCTTTTCTCAGTGACAGGAAGCTGTAAAATTACATTATCTCTGCCTCTCAGCACACAACCTGCCTTTCTACTGAGTTTGGATTTTTGTCACTTTCCACCCAAAACAATCAGGAGGATCCAAGTTAAACTTGATATATATCAAATAGTCTACTTCTCCTCCCTCTGTAAGCTAATTATGTGCCATATATGTCTACTTAAGAAGCTTTTTTCCATTTCAGGCAGCAGAGGAATCGTTTTCTGTGAGCCGCCTCCAGCTGAGAATAAAAGACCCTCGGCTCCAACAGCAGAGATGTTCGCTGCAGAGATGACCGGCGCTGCCTTCCTCCTGCTGCTCATCCTGACAGGTAAGTTTCTTAAACCTGCACACCTTAAAGAGAATCACACAATGTTCCTCCCATTTTGCCTGGGGATTTTAGTTTTTAAAATTTCAGTAAGAGATCTTCTGGAACTTTGGAAAATAATTACTGAAACCGGAATAGAATGTGATCAAAGGTTTGAAATGACTTCTGAACAACGCTTAAACTCAAAATGTGAATGAAGTAATTTAACCAGAAACCTATAATCTCTGCATGATTTTATCAAAAACAAATAATAATAACACCCTCAAAAAAAGGAGTTGTAGAGGAAATCATAGTTTTCTAATTAAATTTTAAATTGGATTTTCAACTAATCTAATTTAAGTGAAAATTGTTTTTATCTTTCTAAAGAAATAGTCCTTAATGTCTGGTTAGTGTAAATTTCTAGATTTCTTTTAGAATATATTTCAAATTGTGTAATAACCAAAAGACACCTCTAACCTTTTTATTAATGGGTTAATAAAATGTTAATAAACAATAAACTAAACTAAATGTACTTTTATTAATTTCTTGAGAGAGGATACTTTAGTATTATATTGATTTCTAGCTAAAATCTATAAACTCATTGTATTTTTTTTTTTAAAACAAAGTGTAAACACTGTATAATTTCAATTATATATGTTTTTAAAATTGCAGAAATCCTTGACTGTTTCTCTTTACTCAACTGTAAAATGTAGAAAAACAAATGAAAATACATAGAGTACTAAAATAATGAATCATGTATAAAATTAAAACTTAACAAAATTTAATTTAAAGAAAATTTCATCTTCCAAACAACATATACAGATAATTGTATTTATTGATCATGTGCTATTTCTAGTATTTGTATAGAATGTATATTTAAAACCTCCTCCCAAAAAACCAAAGCACAGCTAATATGATAACAAGACAGAGCAAATAATGCAATATAGGGAATAAAAAGTTTGTTGAAACAGACAAAATATACAATATTTTCACAAATGTAACATTTGTCTTATTTTAAGAGTTTAGCATGTAATAACTAGATTTTACAGAACAGTCTTGTTTTTCTTGAAATCTGGATTAACAGCAAATTTTGAAAATAAAAACTACTTTAATAAACATACAATGCTTAGCAGCAACGTTTAAGCTATAAAACAATATGATACTGACCTTTAGTTTGTGCACAAGATTTCCAAATGAAATCCTACAGGATATCTGTTCCTCTGTAGATGGCGGGTCCTGCAAAGTGTGCAGCTATCAGGACGTTCTGGACTACCTGAACCTGACAGCGGACAACAGCGTGTTTAAACTGACCCGGCCCGTTCGGGACCACACACACATCACTGTGGTGAAGCTGGACATCATTCTCTATGCCATCCTGGCGGTGGTACGGGATGCACTGCAGCTTAGGGGATGTGTGATTTAGCAGTTACCTGAAAGGTGTTTCACATGTCTTTGTCTTTATTCTCAGGTTGAAAAAACACAAACCTTTGTTCCTTTCGTCTGGACATCAATGGTCAGTCAAAACTGAGATCTGGAAAAGTCTAAAGTGCATAGCTTGTATCGCTATTCACTTTCTTGTATTCTGTTTGACTCCGTTGTTTAATTGATTTCTGCTTAATTTACTGCAGCAGTGGAACAACGAGTTCATCTCATGGGACCCGGCTCAGTTTTGTGGAATCACTCAGATTTCGGTTCCTAAAGATCTGCTCTGGAAACCAGATCTCTTAATCTATGAGATGTAAGCCTACATCACACACAGACATTTACCTGCATTCACACCAAAACAAACACAAGCGGATTATTTAATTTAGACACATAAACGTTAAGATTTCAATGCATTTTCTTTGTTTTTTTATTTGACAAACCAACAAAAAGTAGTGTATGATTGCAAAATGGAAGGAAAATGATACCAGTTCACTTTTTTTTTACAGTTGAAAAAAGTGTAATGTATACTTCTAAATAAAATTCAGTGTCATGAATTGCCTTCAAAACATTGCATACCATCCCCACAGTAAAATATTAGTGGTGGTAGCATCATGCTGTGGGGATGTGAAGTTAAATATAGGCTAGAAAATGTGTTACAGGTTGTAAAATGCTTTAGAAAGAGGTTGAAAGTTCAACTTCCAGCAGGAAAATGACCCTAAACACACACACAGAACTACAGGAAATGTATAAAGTCCAGACCTAAATTAAACTGGAAATCTGTGTCAAGACATGAAAATTTATGTTCTCAGATAATTTCCAACCAAAGACTGATGGCTGAATATGATATCCAGATATTTTTATTTAAACCAAAGCATTGAAAAACTTTGGATTATTAATTTTTTTCCCCACTTTACAAATGTACAGTACTTTATTTGAAATGTGCATTTAAGAATAACAATGTCAAGGCACCACATGCCACTTGTTAAAAAGACATTTCACATTTAATCATACTTTTTATTCATCTAAGTTGAAAACCAGTTTACAAAAACTTCATAAAAATTCCAAATAACAGATTTAACAACTTAAAAAATACTGAACAGTTCCCAGCAAAGTATCATATGCTGGGTGGACACTCTAACTTTCTCTTAGATTTGAGTATTTCTGTGTTGCCCTTTGATGGACTGGCAACCAGCTCTTCCATGACCTTGTGAGAAACCGCCCCCCCAATGTTTATTAATTAGTAATACTCCAGGCATTAGTGCATTAGAAAAAAATCAAGCCTCTGTTGGTTCAGTTTATTTCAGATTTTATGTAAATGCTCCCAAATCACACCATAAAAACAAACATACTGTACATGTGTGTTTTGCATCAGGATAGAGAAGGACGACTCGCCTCAGTATCTGAACATATTGGTGAATTTTGATGGCACCATCATTGCTGGTGACGACATTCGTGTTGTCAGCACCTGCAAGATGGACGTCCACAAGTTTCCCTTTGACACTCAAGAATGCAGCATATCGATTGGTTCTGCAGTTTACTGCGGTGCGTTTCTGTCAATGTTATGACTGCCATATGGCTTTTATGAATTGCCTTTCATTTATTGCCTTGTGTCTCTGCCAGCAGAGACGGAAATGCGAATTCTTCCCTCTTCGAACTCGTCTCGGGTTACTCAGTTTTCACAGCAGATCATGAAGACGCAGGGAGAGTGGGAGTTCCTGCATCTGTCTGTCAACAACACCCTTGTTACCTACGAGAATAGAAGCTGGGACATGCTCATATATACAGTATGTAACACACACTTAACATCAGGTCTGTCACAATAACTCATTTTGCTGGACGATAAATTATCCCAGAAATTATTTTGATAATCAATACTGTTGTTTTTAAACTAATAACATGATAATGGTATAATAATGCAAGTTCACCCAATCAAAGACTAATAAACTTTTATTTTGTACAAAATATTCCACACTGGAAGACATTTTAAATATCCAAAATAAAGCACAACAATCCAAAACAATAAATAAAAAGGAAATAAAAACTACACATAACTAAAAACATAAATAACATGACTTATGAAGTTTCTGTGCATAAAATTCCCCTTCAAAAATAATTAATAATAAGAGTGAAATTCATCTAGCTCATCTTAATTGAATAATTACTATTGCGACAGGCTTATTTAAAACCTGCAAAAACAACAAAGTGAAGAAAGGCAATTATTATAAAGCTGTTTCTGGAAGTACGTCTCTGCTTGATAAAAATGTCTGGACAATTTTAGATGCTCAAAAATCCAGTAACATATTTTTCTATAGCAATAGTCTTAGAAAAAATACTCTAAAATTAATAAAGCCAAGTAAAACAATCTCAGTTAAATATTATGTTAAACAGTTTATATGTGTTTCCTCAGGTCACAATAAAGAGAAGGCCCCTCCTCCATGTCATCAACTTCCTGTTGCCCATCCTGTTCTTCCTCTCCCTGGATCTCGCCTCCTTCTTCATCTCGGACCATCGAGGGGAGAAACTGGGCTTCAAAGTCACGGTTCTGCTGGCCATCTCTGTCCTCCTGGTCATCCTTAATGACATCCTGCCTGCCATGTCCAACAGGACTCCACTGATAGGTACAAACTGTGTACTGAACACAAATCTATGTTAAACTTCTCAAACAAACAATACTAATACGGTTTCCCGCTCCACTTAGCAACCTACTGCATTGTGATTTTCGCTCTGATGCTGCTGAGTCTTTTGGAGACGATCCTGGTCGCGTATCTGATTGAAAAAGATGAGTTCAGCCCACAGGAAAACCTGGAGAGCAAGCAAAAAAATACCAAAACTAAGAATTGTGACAAAGGTGAGAAGTATCACATCAGTAAGTCTCACATTAATGCATTGGTGCTCAACTTGTAGCTGCACAACAATAGTGTCAAAGTTTACTCTTTCACATCTTCTCTTTCTTCCATTATGTACATTAGTTTTTACTCCCAGTGCCTTAAATAAGAAGTTATAAAATTCTTGGTCATAATATTACTTCTCCTTTTGGATTTCATAAAAGGAAAGTTGCAAAGTTTGTTGTTTTATTCCTTCAGTTAGAAGAACAGTCCAAATAATAAATTTAGGCCATGTCGCCCAATACATAAATATTTTAAACATTTACATGCTAAATTCAAGTTTTTAAACTTGAATTTAGCAAGTTTAAGCTTTACGGACATTTTAAAATGTTCGTAAAGCGATGGTTCCAGCTGTCTGTTTCTATAAAGTCCAGAGCAAAGTGCTTACTCTTTTTGTGCTTGTGCATGTCTTCTTATTATACTTAATGTCTGCAGCAGACTAATTCCTAAAAAAATATTTTGCTTTTAGAAGATGAGGAGCATACCATCTGTAAAAGCATCTGCAGAGATGCAGAAAAGGAAAGGCAGCATGAGATTCTTCCTGTACTTGAAGAGGTATGACATTATATGTATGTAGAAACTCATATTTTGCATTACATTTGGCCCTGCAAACTGTGTGTTTGCATGTTCCAGAAACAAATTTCTACCCAGATGCAGTAAAACATAGAAAACTTAAACACTGTTGGGACTTTTCAGACTATTTTAAATTCTAATAGAACAAACAGTGGCCTGATAATTATCATACAAATCTGGAATATAGACAAATTAACATCCATAGCCAGTTTTTACATTTCATTTAAAAATAAATTGAGTGCTAAAGCAGGCTTGTTATGGTGTGACTTTATTAATTTGTTGATATTTCACTCTTCTTTGTACTATGTTTTACTCTAATGCCACTTTAGTAGTACTAAATGCAACCAGAAGTTTTTAGATTAATCTCAAAATGTCTGAGTTTGTTTTGGCAGAAATTTACTTCTGATATTTCTATCTGCAACAGCCCTAATATGCTGTCGTATAGTCTGCTTCAAAGAATCTGATCCAGGTTATTTATGCATCCTCACAGCCCAGCACGGTGATAGCCAGCTACTCTTGTTCATGAGTGAAGTCTCACCAGTCTTGCAAATTTGTGTCCAATAGTGTCCAATGCAACAAGAACAATATCAGCATCTGATTATCTCCAGGTGAACAGCACTCTTCTGTCAGGAGAATGTCATCTGCTGCTGTTAATCCTGGATGAGCTGAAGAAGCTTCAGAAAGCTGTTTACCTCCATCTTGGCTACAGAGAAGAAAAAGTAAAGTTGGTGTCTTGGGTAAAAAGAATCAACAGATCTTTCTTCATTTGCTACGCCGTCACAGTTTTCCTCTTTCTCTACCTTATCTTCAGAGAATGGAAGTCGTAGAAACATAAGCTAATGTGCTCAAGAATAGTTGAATTCTTTGCTGTAGATCAAACTTGTTCATATTAACATGTGAAATTTGTCCAGTTTTCCCCCATTTTTGGCAGCTGTTTTGCACATGCAATCTGCTTTGTTTCGGCCTGAAGTCACAAAGCAGACTTCACTAAATACATGCAGAGGCACCTTTAATTCAGCAAATGTCAGCGGATGTGAAAGTGATCAAAGAGAAAGAAAAATGTTTTCCAGAGAAAGCTCCAGCTCCTTGAAGATCATGGGACCCTTGATAAAGGGAAGCATTTGATTGTATCAAGGATAATTTACATTTTTAGTGTGTTTTTAAAATGCAGCTGCACATTGTAAAAGACAAAGTAAATAATTTACTCACAGTTTAAAGGTTACATATGCACCTGATCATAAAGACATGATCAGGTACTATATCTGTATTAACAGTAGAGTTAATACAGGTATAGCATAGACATATGTGGAAGAGTATTAATATGGGGTCTATTGTCAGAAAAAAAATCAAATCTGTGCTTTCTTGACTGAGTTAACATGTTATCTGCAATAAATACATGAAAAAGGAGTCTTGGTTGCTTGCGTAGTTGACATAAAGCCATAGTCCAGATCCACATTTCCTTTTTATTTATTTCTCTTTGCGTTCACACTATTAACTATCTTTTAAATATAAACATTCACTCTAGCATTCTGACTTTGATGTTGAAAACATGAATGCACATGAAAATAGAGGAAAAAACAAATGAGGAATTATTACCTGTTCGCTAATAAATTTGTGGACTAAATAACAGGCTTTGCATATTCTTCTATACAACATGATCTTATTCCAATTTCTAGTTGAAAATATAATTTTAGCAAACAATTGACTTCTTATAATTTATAACAGGACATAAATTTTCCTATTAATGATGGCACATTTTTCAGAAAGATGATGTTTGTGAATTACAAATTCTTTGTTTTATGATCTGGATGTAAATGGATTATTATCTTTTAATGTAAGCCACACATATTCAAATTAATTGAAGTTAACTCTTGAAATACATCACTCTGACTGTAATGAATTTATATACATGTTTCGAATTTAATTAGTTTCAAATTTTCTATTTTTTTGGCAAACCTCCTTTTGGCGTCTTTAAAGTTCTCTGCATGGTAATGGATGACAGGGGAAGACCATCCGATGTCAATCCCAGGCTTTTAGCAAACTTTGTTGTGAAGATAGATCTCCTGTTGAGAAAATTGGGTTTCAGTGCTCAGCCGCCCACAGTGAGACTGGCAGGAGACAACAATAAAACAAGTGGCTTTAATTGGGGACAGAGCTCATAATGTTGCTCTCACATTGTCTCAGTTACATTCTAATCAAATTGTACATGTTGCATCATCTTCTCTAACTGTGTGCTCAAGTCACAAGTTCAGAGCTAAATTGGTCCTATTCTTCTTCTTGCTGACAGCAAGCTGTAAAGTCGCATTATCTCTGGCTTTAAGCTGATGAACATCTTCCACCTGCCTTTTATATTCAGTTTGGCTTTTTTAAAGTCATCTGTTGCAGAAATCTCAGCTGTCAGAAGGATCAAAGCCAGATAAACTGCAGGCAATGAATGTCCACTCCTTCTGTAAGCTAATTATCTGTCACACATGTCTACAATGGAGGGATAGCTCATTTAAACGTGTTTGGTCGGACTTCGCTGATGAGAATAAAGGACTGTCTCAGCAACACTAGATTGCAAAAAGCTCCTGAGATGATGCACATTTCCTTTTTTCTGCTTGTTATCATCACAGGTAAGTTTTTTTAAAATATGCATTTCTGTTTTAGGAATTTATTTAATTTGATAACACTTGTTTTTGTCAACAACATTTCAAATACTTGCTGCCTACAGGTATTCTACGTAGCGATATAAACTAACTTTATGCACATTCAAAATGTACATATTGTATGTATAATTTCATTCAAGTACTTTAAATTTATAACTGAAGTAATTTCAAAGTACAAATGTATATACCTCTCAAACTACAAAAGTTTTGTTTTGTAAATAATCAGATTTTAACTTAAAGATTCACATTAGCAGCAGGACATAATCTTCACAACAAATCAAATTGTTAGCTGACAGAAATGTTGCCATGGGGATTGGTTAAAAAACATAAAACCAGCAGTCTATTATTTACAGGTGCATCTTTTGAGTACATATTTTCAGTTAGATACATTTTGTGACAAATAAATAAAAACTAAAGTGAATGAATGATATAACATTTCAAAGTGATAGTGTTCTTAATGGCCCCATTTGTTATGGCTCTATTAATGTTATTGTTGTGATGTTAACTTATAAGCTTGTTACTTCCAAATACTCAGAACTGAAAAAGCATTTTGGATGAGAAGTGACACTTAATCAAGAAACAAGAAATCCAGTGGCTTTCATCTTTAGCATGAACTGGATGACAGAGAATCTAAATCAATGCAGTTCATTCTCAAAGTAATTATCTGTGTAGAAAGCAAAAAACAAAAAATCATTACAAATTTCTATTCAGCAAGAAGTTTGAGCAGTTAATTAAGCTATGCTTGTAGGATTTAAAAAACTTATTCCAAAAGTGCTGTATTTCCTTTAAATCCTTCAGTAACTCTTGCTATGGATTGTTTTTCTGTAGGTGGGGTGTCCTGTAAAGTTTGCAGTTATCAGGATGTTCTGGATTACTTAAACCTGACAGTGGACACCAGTGTGTTTAAACTGACCCGACCCGTTCTGGACCACACACACACCACAGTGGTGAAGACGGACCTGATCCTCTACGCCATTCTGTCGGTGGTACTGTATGCTTTCTGATGTGAGGCTCATCAGTACGGATGTCCTGATTCTGATATTTTAATGGACAAGGGAATAAAGCAATATGCAAAACTATTTGAGTTTTTACACTGAAAATGGGTCGATTTTAAAATCTGTCTTTGCAATGGGGTTGTTTGCAATTGTGGTAAAGCTGATAAAATCTCTACGAAAACAACGACAACGAAGATCAGTAGGTAATTTCAGCCACTGACTTCGAAATAGAACACTGTAGAACCCAAACCAACACTTACGATCAGATTGGGACATCCCTACTCATCAGATAATTAATATTGGTCAATTTTCTGAAAATGTATATGTCCTTATTCTTAGGTTGAGAAAACCCAAACCTTTGTACCTTTTGTCTGGGTGTCAGTGGTGAGTCAATTAAATTCAGTTTGACAACTTTTTACCTAATTTTTATTTATATCTCAACAAATATTACCATTATAAGTGTTGCCTTCCTTTTTTGGGCAGATTTTTTTTGTTACTTTTTGCTATCTGCTTTTATGTAGCAATGGAAAGATGAACGCATCTCTTGGGATCCAGCTCAGTTTTGTGGGATCACTGAGATTTCAGTTCCTAAAGGCATACTTTGGAAACCTGACCTCTTCATCTATGAGATGTAAGCCTTCAGCACTGATATTGACTTTAATATCTGCACAAATTTAGAAAATCACGTACATAATGGCTGAATATTTCAATAGCATTATTGTTAAAAACTAACATAGACTTTACAGATTTTCTTCTTGTTTTCATTCATCACAATGTCTCAACACTTTTAGTAAATTTCTCCATCTGAGGCACTGAAAATATACATCCAACGTGGCCATTGGCAGCAGTCGAAACAGGCCAAACGCATAATTGGCATACAAAATGTAAATGTATTGTACTTCGACTTTAACTGAAACTTTATTGTACCAAATAATGTTTTAAGTTACAGAAAAACAAGAATAAAAAGCACATTTGACCTAAGCATCAAAATGAAGGTTAGAGGGAATATTCTGAGCAGGTTGGGTGTTACATGAGATATCTACAAAACTGAAACCAACAAGAATGAAAAAGTATGGTAAATAACTTAAAAAAACAAACAAACAAAAAAAACACTAAATGTAAAATTTTCTTTCACTTTTAGACATGAAAGATAAAAAATAATTGATCAGACTCACTATGCAGGATTGAATTGATTTTTTTTATTTATTTATATTAAAATAGTTTGCTGGACTCCTTTCAAGGTATATTTTTCCTACTGTGTTGAAATTCAACCTGACAAAGTTAATCTAGAGTTGAAAAGCAAAAACATACAATGAATAAATCTAATTTTTAAATCTTTAAAGTTAAAAATTTAACTAAGAAACTTTATAGAAAGATCATGAGTAAATTGCACATTTAGTTTTGTGGCTTTATAAAAAGCTACAATTTAATTCTGTTACTGCATTTGCAGAGGTAAACAACTTTATTGTGTGTTAATTTTTATTCAAATACACAACCATATGGATATCACTTTCAGTATAATTCTTGGCAAACACAGTTCTATGACAGTTAAAATTTTAACATCTGTTAATCAGTTCATTGTGAGCATGAAATGTGTCATCTGAATGTTCAGCATATATGTAAAAGTGTGAAAAATCACGTGTGTGTAAAGATGGGTCTCTTACACCTTGAACATTAAAAGCAAACCCCATAAGACTAAAAATCTCATGTGTGTAGAGGTGGACCCTGCAATTTCATGAATGTTAGAAACAGGCCCCACATGTGACTGAAAAGCTAATATGTTTATTGAAAGTGATTTTTAGTATCAAGATTTTTTGGGGGACTAGCCTGATTTTGTTCATAGTTTTAGGACCTCTAGAAAGGGTCGTCCCCACAACACACTCAACTACTTTCAGGCCTCCTGTGAGACATTAACAAGGATGTGTGTGTGTGTGTGTGCGCGCGTGCGTGCGTGTGTGTGTGTGTGTGTGTGTGTGTGTTCCTGAATAATGTTTCAGGATAGAGAAGGATGACTCTCCTCAAAATCCATACGTCATGGTGAGTCATGACGGGACTGTCTTTTATGACGAGGACATGCGAGTGATTAGCACCTGCAAGATGGACGTCCACAAGTTTCCTTTTGACACGCAGGAGTGCAGCCTGACCATTGGTTCTGCGATACACTGTGGTGGGTATCTCTGAGTCGCCCCCATTGTTTTAAAAGTGTTTATACAGTAAATACTTATAAAGCAATGATACTAATGAGCAATTAGTACCATTGTTGCTAAACTATACAAATAAATTTGATTGATTGATTAATGCATGTTGAAAAAGAATAATTAACTTTTTGGAACTATAGTTATGCATTTTCAATAAATATAGCTTACAGAAATAAGTTACTTATACTGATCTTAGTCTGAGCAGTCAGGAGTTTATTTTATTTTGAGTATATCAAATAAATGTCATGCAAAGACAACCAAACAGATAAAATTGGTTAAGAAAAAAATCAAAAGATTTGTTTGGGTTACAAAATAGATTGGGATGAAATGGGGATGGATGGGCAATAAATGGAGGTACAATTTGATGAAGCATTTAATTGACCAAAATCCATTAAATTTTAAAGCTCTAGATGGAAACATAATAGACTTTATGACAGCTTGAAATAGCTACAAGTAGTGCCATTTTTCTCAATAAAAAGCTTTATAGTTCTTGTAAAAGATGAAGATAAAGTTATTGAAGTTTTTTAGCAATCAGTTACTGTCCAAAACTGGTTACCTAGCAACTGTTACTAAGGCAATTATTTCTGAAATGGATAGATATCTGATAGGGAACAATTGTGAGAAGTTTCATGCTTATATCATCATCCGAGCGATTACTACACCAATCATTCAGACTACTTAGCAGCTTGGACCCTCATTTCATTTTCTTTTTTCTCCCAACAGTAAAAGAAATTCAAATTTTTCCTTTCTCAAATTCCTCTCGGGCCACGCAGTTTTCCAGAGAGATAATGAAGACACAGGGAGAGTGGGAGTTCCTGGAAATGTCCGTCGAAAGCTCCAACATCAGCTTGTATGATAGGCGTTGGGAACTGCTAGTTTACAAGGTAAACAACACTGAAAACAAAAATAAGTCAACAAAGGGGTGCAATGATAAAATAAACTAACTAGATAAGGCAATATCTAGTGAGTTAGATTTAGATTTTGAATCATTAAAAGGACCAAAGTAGCCCTGACTCATTAAAAACAGTGAGATATTTCTTTGGTTTAGTGCAAAAAAATCTCCTCAGTAGATGTCCAATTTAGCATGATTAGCAACTAACACTTAGCTAGTGACCTGTAGAAACAGTGCTTACAAATTGTCCATATTTTGCGTGACATTAGGTTACATTTTCTTTCTCTACCTACTACCCACACAGTTGGCAGATTTAAAAGAAGTAGATTTTATTGTGACACAGCAGGTTGACAGCAAAACATAATTTTACCTGGTTTATGCTAGGCTACATCACCTTCTGTGTTTTTTAAGTCCATTGAGTCTATTTGATCAATGATGTTAATTCTCACATTTTTGGGTCCAAAAGCTATATTTATATTTTTTCATCATAAATATGGAGGCAATTTTGATCCAGAACTACTTCCTCTCATACTCCAAAAGAAGAATCTCAAACAGACACTCTATGCAATAATAATAGCTCATAATATCTTATTTACTTCAAAGTTATGTTTTTGTTTTGCTCTATACATCTAGTACTTATGAGTGCAATTCAGAAAATGATTTGGGCAAACATCTGCATTATAAATACCAAATGGCAATTGTCTTAGCCAAAAATGCAAAAGTACATTTCAGAGGTAATGATTATTTGTATCAAAGAACATAAAAAAAACACTGTTTTGTGGTTTGCATGTCTTACTAACCTCCTTTGTTTAAAAAGCTCCTCAAGAAGTTCAGGAAAATAAAAACTTTTCTTTGTTTTTAACTGTTGTCAGGTCACTATAAAGAGGAGACCTCTACTCCATGTCATAAACTTCCTGTTGCCCATCCTGTTTTTCCTCATCCTGGACCTCGCATCCTTCTTCATCGCTGACCATCGAGGGGAGAAGCTGGGCTTCAAAGTCACAGTGCTGCTGGCCATCTCTGTCCTCCTGCTCATCCTTAATGACATCCTGCCCTCCATGTCCAACAAGACTCCACTGATAGGTAAAAAGTTGGGAACTGAAGGGTTTCCATTTGACTTGAGATACTCAAACAAATGTCACTAATCGCCTGTTTCTGTCTCTAAGCGACCTACTGCATTGTGATCTTTGCTCTGATGCTGCTCAGTCTGCTGGAGACAATCCTGGTAACGTATCTGATAGATAAAGACTCTGAAGATGAACTTGGCTTGTGTGACAGTGGGGAGGAAAAAAACAAACAAATGAAAACAAAAGATTGCAGCACAGGTGAGACACATCTTATTTCCACTCATATAAAATGCGTAGTTTTTTTAGTTCATTATGTATCTACAATAAATAAATCCCATGCAAAGTTTTTAAAAAGGAAATCCTGCAAAGTTTGCATGTTCAAATAATAAGATGTATCCATGCTCCTTTTTCTAACAAATGTGTTGTTCTTTTAGAAATTAAAAAACAAAATGGCTGCAGCTGCAGCTACAGAGTCTGTGAAAGTGAGAAGCAGCATGAGCTCCTTACTGTGGATGACGAGGTAAGCGTTATGTGCATGTTCTAGACAAATTATTAGGCTTGGTTTGCAAAAAAATTAATTGAATGCAGTTTAGAATAAACACACTTCTAATTTAGGAATAATTTTATTTTTAGTTTATTTTTTTCTGATTATTTTTTGGTACTATCTGATGTCTTCGAAGTTGAGTCTGAGTTCATCTACAAACATCTGGTGTCAAACATGGTGGTAGAGGGTTACAAAAACCAACAAATGTTTTTTTTTAATTGATGTAGCAAATACAAGTCTTGCAAATTAAATAAAATAAAATCTATCCAGCCTCTTTTTGCAAGTGTTTATTTTTCTTAGTTTCAAAAACTAAAAATAGAAATAAAATGTTGGGTTTTTAAAAATTATAATACATTTCCTAAATCAGACATTTATCAAAAATTTAAAGTCATCTTTATTCAAACGATCAGGTAACATTTGCAACTCAAAACAAGTTTTATTTAGCTGGACTGTGAACAAGAGTGGCTCTGGATTGTAAAGTTGTAGACCACTGGGCCCGAATCAAACTCCAGAACTCAACCTAATTAGTCTCACATTATTTTATTAGTTTAATCTTTGTTCAATATAGACTGTGTGAAATCTGTGGTCATTTAAATAATTTAAGATTTAAATAATCTTAGAACAGGATAAAGTCATGATCAGAGCAAAGTTTATGTTGCTATATTTGAAGCCATTTCTCACTATTCACAACCCTCTACACATTAACATACGTAAGACAACACTAGGATTTGAGTTTCGTGTGTCTCGTACCACTCGGATTCCTCAGAATAAGAAAAAAGGCAGAGATGAGTAGAACAAAGTTGTAAAACGCTGATTCAGAAAGTAAAATCCAGTGAACTGATTGCATCTATGTGCAGGTGAACTACAACGGCCACTCGAGGGATACAAACGCTTCGCAGTTGATCCTGGATGAGCTGATGAAGCTGCAGAACATGATGCATCAACATTTTGGCCCCAGAGAGGAGAGAGTGAAGTCTGTATTTTGGGCAAAGAGAATCAATCGACTTTTCTTTATTTTCTATGTTTTAACTGTTTTACTCTTCCTGTCCTTCATCTTTATGGAGTGGTACTTTTAAAAAAAAAAAGGAAAATCATTCATGATATTACTCTATTGCGCAATGCCGATCAGTATGTAGTGTTCTAGTGAAAGCTGACGTCTTGACTAAGGATAATGACTGGAGTGGAAATGTCACTGTAAATATTATCTGTGCTTTTAGAAGCATTCTATTTTGTATTAGAAACAAAGTTTATGCAGATTTGAAATTGAAGCAAAGTTTGAGAATCCAATTAAATACTTTACAGTTCGGATATTACAATCCATGTGGGTCTCAATAAACTCAAACAGAAAATTAATACATTCATGTTAACACATGGAGACAATACAACATAATTAAATTTCCCTCATTCTTAATATCTAGACCCACTTGGTGCAATTTTTTAAATGTAATATTTCCTTCCATTTGTATGCAGATGCCTGCCTGGTGTATTTTATGCAGCAACACAGTGGGTGTTTTGTCAAATCTGTCCTTGAATATCTGGCTGACTTTAGAGTTTAGATTAGGCCTAAAATATCCAGTATCCATAGGCTTTGTAAATAAAAAGTGTGTTTAGGATAAATGCTTTATACAGAGCAGCAGCATCAGAAATTGTCACATGGACTGATAATAAAGTTTAAGAGATTATATATCATATATGAAAAAGGAAAAAGCTACAGTAATAAAACATGTTTTTTGTTTCAGTCTGACCCTCTTGTCTTATATCATCCTTCTTTCACCTTTCAGCTCATTTTACATAATAAATGAATCATATTTATTGTCACCAGCCTGCTATGTTGTGCACCATAATCATATTACACAGAATGATGGGCATTCATTTTACTCATTACAGCGAGGATCTGATCTACTTGTGCTGCACTCCTGTTTCATAGATTCAGGACGTTTAGACTGTTGTCGACAGATTTGTTGTGATTCCTACAAAAGTGAAAATATGTGAAGGGTGTTGAGCTTCAAATGCACAACTAACCAAACATTTATGGATATTGAACTTTTATTTTATCAAATTAAATCAAAATGGTTTTGCTTCATTTTGTATTTTATAAATATTACATGAATATACCCTATAAAACATTTTTAGATTAGTAAATATATTCAAATATCTTATTCAGTTTTCAAATTTGAAAAGGAAAGAGTTTATATATTTCAAAATAAGAACATTTAAAAGACGCTGTGTGATTTTTTTTGCAGTGACCCTTTGTCATATTGATCTACATGCATTCAGAGACTTTTGAATTATGGTGCCAACTACTGTAGTTCACAAATCACCCTTTATGTAACATTTGCTTACAGCAAAAGCTTGGGGAAAGTGACTCAATTACAATCTCGTCCTGCAGAATCTTAAATGTTTTGCTTTGGGAATTTTTCACCAAAACAAAGAAAACAATCCAGACTGATTATCTAATATACAATCGAGGCAAGTTTCCATTTCCTTTGTAACTTGATCTGTCAGTAAATTCATGCATTCATGCAGGACATGTGGGTGTGGCCTCTGTCTGAGAATGGATGTCAGACTCATGGGAATATGAAAAACCAGCAAAAGAAAAAGAAAACACCAGACCGCCAGCTACAGTTGTGACTTGAACCGCCCCTTTCCAGTACTACACCATGTGGTCATCAACTCCAAAGAGACACTGAAAGGACAAATACGCATGAGGGAGTCAAGATGCTGGTTGGTTTCCTTTTTCTGCTCCTTATCTCTGGTAAGTCTCAGGAATATTCAGCTTAATGAGTTTTAAATTATTGTTAAAAAGTGGAGAAATGTGGATTTAAAACCTTTCCAGGAACTGCTTTTTAACAATTTGTATATGTTGTCTGCTTGGTAGTGCTGCTGAAATAATTATGAGTTAATTAATTGATAGCATTTTTGTTTGTATATATTTATTCATTTATTAAACTACAAAATAATCCATTGCTTAAAATAAGTTTTCTCACAAACATCCTTGAGAGATAAAGACATAACTTTTCTTGGGATACATGTTGACATTACTAAATAATTTGTGAAATGCTTTTATAAAACCCTGTAATGGTGTCAGCGACAGCCTCATAATGGTCACTTAATGCCCACAATCAATTTTAATAATTACTACATGTATCTGTGAACCGGTGTTTTTGACGTCCTCGTCATAAATTCAGTAGTAAAGAATACAAACCACACAGGCGCTAATGCATTTTGTAGTCAAAATGAAATCAATCTCATTAAAGATTGACAAAATGTGATGGCTGTTTTTGAAAAATGTTTTCTTGTGCTTATCGTCTGCAGATGAGATTAATTCTGAGCAGAACTGCAGTTATCAGGATGTTTTGAACTATTTAAACCTGTCACGTAACAACGAGCTGTACTCCATGACCCGGCCCGTCAAAAATTACAAAAATCCCACACTAGTGTCACTGGAAGTTCTGCTCTATGCCATCCTAGATGTGGTAAGTAATCAATTATTTTTAATATCTGATAGGTATTACAGTTTTTTTCAAAAGTGTTTGCAATTCATCTACATGTGAAAAATATAGAAATATGCAAAATAAAGAAATGCTGTGAAAGAAAACAAAGGCAGACACAATGCAGCAGAGAATGGAGCCAAAAACTATGATTTTATCTCCAGAGGAGAGTAATGATGAGATCAGTAGCTCATGAGATAATGATTTGTAGGCTACAATAAGGATACCTAGTAGACCGACACCCTACACAGGGCTTCTTTATTCCCTAGATTGTAAACCCAGTCTGATTAATAAATGCTGATGACAAAATAGCTTAAAAGAACAAAACTACTGACACAACTTTGGATTTAAAAGAAAAAAAAAAAAGAAATAATTAAATAAAATATATACAGTATATATATATATATATATATATATACAAATATGTTTTTTTTTTCTTTGCTTTTTTCCACAAACCAGTTTGTGCTTCATTTCTGATAACTGTTGCAGATGCAGGATGATGCCCTCTCCTTCATTTAGCTCAGGCACAGCGTAAAAATGAGCCACAGGGACAGCTAATGATGGTGTGAATTTTTTTTAAAAGGTGACTTCTTTGAAACAACATTATGTCCAGACATTTTATGACAGAAGAAATAAAAAAAAAACTCTAAATAAAAACATGTTCTTAACTGAGAAACTTTATGCTCACAAACAACACCTGGCCATTCCTTCCAGTAAAGCTTAGTTTTTAAGTGTTTTGAAATCCTAAAGCAAAAACTGCCTCCAGTTAAATTTCTTTCTTCCATAGCTGCACTTACTTTTGCTGAGCTCAACTGAACTATTTAGGGATTTAAATACTCAAAATTGTTTAGAAACTGTTTATCTATTTATTCTAAAAGCAAGAATGTTATTTTTAAAACTGCACCTAAATCTTGACAGACCATGCTGCTTTTAAAGGTTTCTCCAACATTTTCTAGAAAACTGTAATAGCCTGCGGTTCTCCACAAGTACATAACAGTTTTCCTCAGAAGGAATCTTGTGCATGAGTCATACATTAATATCAATTATGATAAAGCAGAAGAAGACGATTTAGAGTTCATTAGAGAAACTGAGTGGAAACGCTTCCTGTTTGTGACTGGGTTCATGCCCAGTAATGTTATTTTAATCTAAACGTCACACGTTTAGATGTGTTGACGGACTTTGCATTACGTTGTGATTTTGCCTCATGTTTTATTCTCTGCAGGTTGAAAAAGACCAGAAATTTATTCCTTATGTGTGGACTGTCATAGTGAGTTCTTCTGAATAAATCAGCCATCTGTTAGATTGGAAACTCTCAGATTAACTCAGAAATTTGTCTTTAACACTGTGCTCTTTTTCTTTACTTTTCTTTTCAGAGGTGGAACAACGAATACATTTCATGGGATCCCGATCAGTTTTGTGGAATTGATAATGTTTCTCTACCTACTGAAATTTTATGGAAACCAGATCTTACGATTGAAGAAATGTAAGTGTTTATATGTGAATTAGTGTAATCCTGCATGTGGTGTAGAGACATCAAGAGACCCTCACACTTCACCATGTTTAATCTTTAGGCTGATTAAAAAAAACACAACAACTTGCAAATAAATATTACATGCCTTTCTGAATCTCACATGTGCCGCTAAATGCTAAATGTTTGTATCTTAAGATTTAAACATAAGGTGGTTTCTGCAACTTGAGAGCAACTATAAACATTTGGTGGAAGATTGTGAACTTCTAATTTTCAAGGAAGAGGTACAGTGCAGGCTTGTAATCTTGCAGGAAAAAATAATTGGCTAAGCTAACCAGAAAACTGATAAAAAGATAAAAGGGGTAAATACACAGAGTATGAAACAGATGATTATTTTGCTCCACTGTAAAAAGTGTTTTACTTTACAATCTATCTTGGACCAGGAACACGGGACAAATAATTTGCAGAAAAAGTTTGATATGAGGACGATGGAGACTCATGTTCTGATGATGGCGCTGCTCACAAAATTCTGGAACAGATAACAATAGAGCTGGAGAAAAAGGCTGTTCCAGAGACAATGAGGGCTGCTGTACTGGAGGCCCTCATTGTACTGGAGGCAGGGATAAATGAGATGCTGGAGGTGACAGGAATTAAGAATATGGAGGTGTGAAGGGTGCACCGTGTGGAGAAAATAACGATTAAGACAGAGAGAGGATGACAGCTATACTTTAGTGAAATGATGTATCCAGACATGGTGCAGGAAACCACAATGCTTGTGACAGCGCAGGATACTTTTTTTAGGGAAAATGGACAAGCAGAATCTTCAACAACTTTACTGGAAAGAACCCTGCAAAAATCCTGTGTAAAGGTTTTGTTTCTGTTTAGATTTTTTAATCTCTGCAAAATCACAAATTAAATTGGGTACTTATTGCTTATTATAAAGCTTAGAACCTGTGAATATTAGTGGCAATATAGCGCAATATTTATTATCCATTGCTTTGTCATGTGTGAATACCAAGCTTTTCAAACCTCGATAATCACTTAATTTGTTTGTGCCTTTTTAATGTATGCAGGACGGAGAAAGACAAAGCCCCTCCCAGTCCTTACCTCACCATCAACAACAAAGGAGACGTTGAAGTTCAGAATGACCAGGTGTTAGTGAGCACCTGCAGGATGCATATATATAGGTTTCCTTTTGACATTCAGAGCTGCAGCCTCACCTTCAAGTCCATCATACACACGGGTGAGAACACGTTTCCAACATATCTACGAATGTTTTCCACGTGTGAAATGTTAAGCTGTAATGGGATTGATCAAGTTAAGGACAGTCCTGACAGAAAACAACTGTTGACTGGCATCAACATTACCTGACTGCAGTAATTGACTGCTTCTTTGTATGTTTATGCTTCCCTCTTTTCTAATTTCCTCATGTTAAATGTGTAATCAGGAGGGTAAATGAAATTAATGAGCAAGCTGATGTGGAGAACAGATATATAGCCAAGGAAGCTTAACAGGAAATTCTGATTAGAAATATTCAGGTGGAAGAAACTAATCATCAATTCGTTTTACTTATGTTAGCTTTGCTATAAAATGCATAATGATGTAATTAAATGGAATAAAAACAAGTATATTTCCCAAAAGCAAGCGCTAGAGAGACATTTAAAGGTTTTTCTGGGAAAAATCCAGGAGAGCTTTTACAGCATTTCCGCTCTTTTTCAGCCAGAGAGATCCGTCTGCAGCCGAGTGACAACTCTTCAGAAGCCACAGAGTGGTCTCGGGAAGTGATGCGGACTCAGTATGAGTGGCTGTTTATCAACATGATCGTCACTGGAAACAACACTAAAATTTTAACTGATCAAGATATGGTCATTTATACTGTAGGTATCATTAGTGTCACATGTACACATCCGATTACTGCCTGGAAAAGTGAAATTTCCTTTTCTTTTTCTGCTTTAGCAATGAATGACCTTTATCAGGTTCTGCATTTAAACTATGCAGAAAATTACATTTCACTGAAGTCTGATGTGTTTATGTTTCCCACACTTTTAAAGCTGCATGACCCTTAGAAAGGGATTTAACTAATCTTAAATCCCACTAAATGGCAGAAAGTTGAAATTTCTTTAAAACAAAGTTCAAAGTTCTATAATAAATACTTAAAAAAAACTGTTGTATTGCATTTCAAGAAGCCAAATTTTGGTAAAATTTTGTCTCAAAAGGTCCCTTTTCTGCTTTTGCTGAATATTAATCTAAATCTTGTTTCCCAGATCACGATGAAGAGGAGGTCTCTGCTGTACATTGTCAACTTCCTGCTGCCGGTTCTCTTCTTCTTGTGTTTGGACTTGGCCTCCTTCATGATCTCAGACTACGGTGGAGAGAAGCTCAGCTTTAAGATCACCGTGCTGCTGGCCATTACAGTGTTGCAGCTCATTCTCAATGAAATTCTGCCTTCCTCCTCTGACAGAGTCCCACTCATAGGTAGGATAAATCTGCTCCTTTTGTGTGGGAAATGTGACCTGACTTCATTCATTTTGTCCTGTCTGATCCTTTTCAGCTGGTTACTGCATTGGGATTTTTGCTCTGATGATGCTCAGCCTCCTGGAGACGATTTTTGTGATGTATCTGAGACAGAAAAGCTCCCAAGATACAGCGAGAGACGGATGCATGATCCAGGAATCTGTCAAGTCCAACAAAGGCAACTTTCACAGCTGCAACACAGATAGTAGATTAAATTTGTCCAGATACAGGGAAACTGGGATATTTTTTGAAGTTATTAGTTGTTTGTCTGCATCTTAACATTTCAATCTCCTTCACTGAAAGCCTGAAGCAGTATTAAACTCCATTTCTCAACCTCAAAGTTTAAAATGTGATGCCGAGTGAAATAGATGAAAAATCTCCCTTACATTACATAGTTTCTGGCCATCATTGGTCTAAATGTTAACATATTATCTCTTTTATAAGCAATTATTAACGACAGGTGTTTAATAAACAGCTGTTACATAATAAACATCTTTATGGGTTTATCAATAAAACAAATACAATTTCACTAATAAATACTTCCACATATTTTATAAAAATATTTGCAATTTTTAAAACATTATTATTATTTTTAAAGCAACAAAAAGTACCTTATCGATGGTTTATGGAACAGACTGAACACAAGAAAATAATTCAAATAATCAACATTAAATTACAGATTCAAAGCTTTGCATGTCTTGCTGGTGAAACAATTAAAATTTTATGTTTTCGTTTTGTTATGTCAGCTAATTTCTCAATTTTAGAGACGCAATGACAAGCAACCTCATTTGGAAATTTTCTGTGAATTTATTTATTCTTTCTAAAAGAATAAAATCTTTTAGAATAAAATCTTTTTTTCTAGTGAAAAAGAAAAACAAACAGGTTAGACTGAAAGTAATGAAAATGTCCAACATTGCAATAAAAACTGCTGCTTTTGAAAATTGTTCATCTGCTGCCCTCCTTAGGAAATCTGATGTAATAGCACTCAGGAAGAAAAAACACCATGAAGTTCATTTTATTACAGTCTGTTTTAATTACTATAAATGACACCAACTGTTATGTAAAGGCACTTTAAAACCAGCTCCAAATTATATGCTGTTATATGATAAAAACAATCCAGGCATAATTATAGCCTATTAGCTTAGTTACAGTCAATGTGACCCTAATTATAGTCCAATAATTTTCTTTACGCTCAGTTGGTAAAAGCTTTTTTTTTATTTAAAAATATTTCACTGCAAAAAACAAACAAAAACAACAACACAAAAATCTTACCAAGTAACTTTGGTCTAGTTTCTGAGTACACTTGAAATAAGACAAACTAACTTACAAGTAACTTTTCAGCAAACTATAAGAGCTTGTTTTAAGTCAATAATTTCTATTGATAAAAAAAATACTAGGTCCACTGGAAGAGTATTTTACATAAAATAAGACATTTTTCTCTTGTTATAAGTTAAATAATCTGCCAGTGGAACTAGTATTTTTTTAAAATCAATAATAAGGAATTATGACTTAAAATAAGCTCCAATATCTTGCTGAAAATTTCCTTGAAAGTTGGTTTTGGATATTTGCACAAGAAACTAGACCAAAAATACTTGGTGAGATTTAGTGTTTTTGCAGTGGATGAAATTATATGCAAACTAATGCAGTATAATATACTGTCATTTAGTATTAATTTAGAAACTCTCTTTCAGAATCACATGACTGGACTTCAAGTGGATTTATCTACAATATGTCTTCTAGAGAAACCGGTGAGGTCCTGCCTGGTGCCAAAGAGGTCAGTAGTCAGTCGTTATCGGTGCACAAAAACCAAAAGTGCAAAAGACATCCGTCCTTCTGTAAACTGATTTATTAAAATCCCTTCTTCAGGACAGAAGCAGCAAACTGCTGGGGGAGCGCTTCACCCTGGAGAGGCTTTCAGATGAGCTGAGGGCGATGGAGCAGACGTTAACTCTGCTCTTCAAGTCCAACAAAGACGAGGAGACGAGGGGCTACTGGAATAGAGTGGCTACAAGAGTGGACAAAGCTTTCTTTTTTTTCTACCTCCTAGTGGTCAGCGTTTTCCTGGTTCTCATTTTCTTAGAGTGGAAAAGTGATTCCATTGATACTGCATAAAACAAGTAAGGTCTACATTAATGTAGCCATGATCCAAGTCAGCATTCATCTGAATAACTGCATCCTGATTTTGTTGTACTTATTTTAACCTGATTAATATAAGTATCTGTTCCATATTAAAGCACAGTGGCATATATGTAAAGCTATTCATCAGAAGTTGTTCAGCTGAAAAAACATATTTAATTTAGCAGCAGAAAAGAAAGAGGAAACAGTCTTAATTATTATCAAACGCTCACTTTTCCTTTTCCTGTCATTAATTCATTTTGAAGTTATAGTTTTCTGAAAGTACACAAGCCAGCACAGTAAAATAGCATGTTGTGAAATAAAGCTGTTAAAATAAATGAGTACTGCAGGTTAAAAGACAAATTTACTTTACAGAGTTATGCAAAAATCAAATACTTTCAGCTGCACAATAGATCCCATTAGGATCCATTATAACTTTAACTTTATTAGATGATTAGCATGATTTATGGGGGGTTTTCAGTAACCTAAAGCAATTCAGTCACACCAGTAATATGTGCTTCTGAAATATTTATCTAAAAGTAGATTTTTTTTATATATTTGATTGTCCTGCTGCCTGCTTAAACTGGATGGAGAACATTGTTAAGGAAAATAATCTATTAGTCGTTCCTCGATTAATCAGACCACTGTGAAACCAAGTAAAAGATCAAACACAGCTTTATTCTCATTCTGCAGAATGGAGAAGTCAAACAGATACACACAAAGTAAGCATCAGATGAGTTCTGAGTTCGAACACTCAGCCCCTCTTCAGTTGTACATTTCTTATCACGTCTTCAGTGGAAACTTCTTCTGCCCTGACAAGATTAGCTGATGACCGTTAACTAGAGAAACCCAAAACAAACAGTTTCTACAAAACAAGGTCAAGAATGGAACATCTCAACACTAAGGGTGTATCAGCCGTTTCTTTCACCATG
>CAEFZX010002956.1:53200-111611 GCA_903066825.1 Alfaro cultratus | reverse complement strand
AATCTACAATTTTCATAGTCATGAAAATAAAGAAAACCATTTGAATGACCAGGTGTGTCCAAACTTTTGGTCTGTACTGTAACTGCAAAAACATGTAACAGCGTTCACTAAGGTCACCTCTGGCTGTAGGGAGTCAAAGTGGACTGGTCTCAGTCAGGCTCATCTGGACGCTGCAGTTTCCTTACAATCCTCCTGCTAAACTGTTCCAGCTCTGTCAGGGTGGTGGGAATCAGCTGTGAACAGGTCAGGGCTTTAACTGGGCCATTCCAGAACCTCCACCTTGTTGTCTTCAGACCGTCTCTGTTTATCTTTGTCCATTAGACCAAAGAACTTTTTTCCTCTTCACCATAGATTGTCTCTGATGTCTTTTGGTTAACTAGTCCAGCCTTCATCTGAGTTTTTTCAACAGTTTTTCTCATCCCCTCTCTCCCATAAAGCTCTGACTGGTGAAGAACCAACAGCTTTGTCTACCTGGTCTCTTCATCTCAGCTGCTGAAGCTTGTAGCTTCTTCAGCGTTGTCATGGTGACCTGGTGTCCTCTCTCCAGTCTCCTTGTTGATGGTCTCAGGTTGTGAGGGCAGCCTGATCTAGGCAGATTTACACATGGACCAGATTCCTTCCATGTCTTGATTCATTGAAATGAAATGACTTTTATTCAATAACCTTAGCCAGGATACTCAGGCACGTGCAGAAGGGGGTGGAGGGAAGGGGGCCTGAGCCCCTGCCCCTTTTATCCTTGATGCCCTCAGTGCCCTTTTAGAGTTGTTGTTGTTTTTTTTTAATCTATGTCAGAAGGCCTGCTTGTGCCCCTCAGCAATAACATACTATATTTAACTATTAATAACCTTAATAGTTATTAACCAGAAGACCTCTAAGGTTGCATTCCCAGAACCAGAACCAAACGAGGAGAAGCTGCATTCAGCATCTATGCACCACAAATTTGGAACAAACTTCCAGAAAACTGTAAAACAGTTGAAACACTGACTTCCTTTAAATCTCGACTAAAAACCCAGCTGTTTAGGATTGTATTTGAAACGTAATCAATTACAAATTTAATGATTAATGTCATGTTTTGATTGTTGATTCTATGTTGAAATTGCACAAAAATCCACGAGGGACGACAAAGTCCTGGAGCAAAATTCCTTGAAAGAGGTGTACGGAGCCTCGTGCCGGAAGAAAAACGGTGAGTGACTGAGGGTCATTGCGCATAACAGAAACCCTGTAAATTCTAGACACTAACAGGTACCATAGAATTGCACTAAATCTGTGAGGGACGACTGAGTCCCTGCTCGAAATTCTGTGAAAGAGGTGTAAGGAGCCCCATGCCGGAAGCCTGTTGAAAAGCTGTTTACATCATTTTAAACTGTGTGATTGTGAACGTGAGTGGGAATAAAAATAGCAATAGGCATTTTGTTCCATATAACACAGTAGGAGTGTAACCGGTAAACCTTTTGTGGATGCAAAGGCAAGAACCCCCCACTTGATGACTTTGTGTTTCTGTGTTTGTTATGATGTAAAGCGCTTTGAAATGCCTTGTTGCTGAAATGTGCTATACAAATAAAATTTGATTGATTGATTAAAATCCCTCTTTTAATCTCTAGCCTCCTGAAATATACACTTCCGACGTCCGTCATGATTAATCATTTGCCTCAAATGATTAAGTGATGCAGTTCCCAAGGGTTAATAGTTAGAGTCATGCAGAATTGATCTGATCCATAGCAACGACATTCCCCAGAACAACAGTGAGCTCATTGTAGCTATGACCTGGTCTATGACATAGATCTATGTCATAGATCAAAGAACATCTGGGGTTATAAATGCTTCCATCTCAAAACATCAGGTGATATACAAGCAGCTCTTTGACCCATAACACAGTGTTTTGCAAGGCTTTTTAGGATGGAAGAGGTCTTAGCCACCTTTTTTTTCCTCTTGACTTTTGGCGCTGGATATTTGATTACCACTGGAGTGAGAAAAGTTTTCAACAAACTACTTCCCGGTATCAAGTTTGAAACAAGTAGCTCTCAGGACGAGTGAATGGAGTACGATGATTTCAATGCTTTTCTTTTCAATCCTTCCCCAGCTGGGGAAGTTTGCTCTGAGAAAAATCGTAGCTCTCAGGCCGAGTGCACTGTCTCTGAGTACGATGCTTTCAATGCTTATCTTTTCGATCCTTCTCCGGCTGGGAAGCAAACTTCCCTGGCTGGGGAAAACTCACAGCAAACTGAGTTTTCAGAAGACAATACTCTTGAAGAGATGACTGTAGTAGAGAACGATTTCTCCAATCTTTCTAAAGAACAAACTTCCTCAGCTGAGGCAGTTTGCTGTCACTTATCAGGCCCTTGTGTGAGTTTTCAGACAGTTCAGTCTGAAAACTCAACTTCTACTTTGACAAAAAAGGCATTAGAAGACAATACCCATGTAGAGACTGCCCTCCTAGGAAACGATTTCTCTAATTTTCCCAAAAAAGGTAAAAAGAAGACAGTTGAGTCTAAAAACTCAACTCCTGCTCTGACAAAAGCGGCATTAGAAGACTGGACCCACCAAGAGAGATCTGACCAAGGGAACGATTTCTCCAATCTCAAAGAGCAAACTTCCCCGGCTGGGGAAGTACTGTGTTTCAAGATCCTGTTCAATGTGCCCTTTTTTAACTTTGAGCCCCTGCCCCTCCAAAGTTCTCTGCACGGCCCTGAGGATACTGATGAACCAGTGAATTGACCTTCCAGAACCAGAACCAGAACCAAAACCAGAATCAGAACCAGCTGTCTTTGTGCTGCAATCACCGGAGACACTCACTGCAGTCAGATGATCTCTACTACCAGCGCCACCTGGCTGGGCGAATATTTATGCAATCACTCATTTGATGTTACACATTCTTATTCGTCATTATTTTATAAAATCAGTTTTTACTTTGACATCGAAGACATTTTTGCAAATTGATCATCTATCATGATCAGTTTTGTTGATTATGACAGATTCGTAAAAGGAATAAAAAATGTAAAACATGGAAGGGGATGGAGACTTTTGACAGGCACTATATCTGCTTTGTGACTTAATGGCACAAATGGAAATAAATAGCTAACTTTGTGCTGTTGTGGTGGATGTGGGTCTGAGGCTCTTTGGCTCTGTTTTCCCCTTCTAGACCCTAAAAGAAAGAAAAACACCCTCTCCTCCACTTTGTCGCCGCTGGCCTAAAACAAACAGGTATAGTAGTTTCCTAATGCATGCATAATACTTAACAAGCTCTTCAAGAAAGAGAAGCCATCCTCAAAAAGAGTTGTGTGACACGTAACGGCTGTCGAATCAATGCAGGCACTCTTGCTCCCCGATGGCTTGGCCCTGGAAGCTGGCTGAACCCCCATAACCCCTCCGTCCCCTGAGCCCCCCGACTCCCAGCCCTCTGGTTCCCTTGGTCTGAGATCAAGACCTACTGAGGGGCAGGCTTCAGCTTGCTACAGTCAAGTGCTGCTGGCAACCAATTAATGGCCACAAAATATGAAAATAGGAGAATAAAAAAGGCACCTTGCACCACATTTGTCCCAGGCTCCCGTTTCCATGGGCACAGGCTCTCTGGAGAGGCGGGTATCACATCGTAGCAAGTAACCACAGCGCAACCTCCTCTGAGCTTAATTACAGCTTTGTAGGGATTGTATTTCACCCGTCACCTGCAAACTTTACAACTTCAATACGGCTGTGATGTGTGATTTCTCTGTTTCGCTGCTCGCTCCGTTAAAGAAAGCGGATTCTGTTCAAGACCTCTATTTTTATACCCCTTCCTCCCCACTTTCTCAGAAATTGCAGCTCCGTGCCACTAGACTATCTGCCAGCAGAGCAACGCCCCTCTTCCCTCTCCCCCCACACCCACTCTCCACCCCACACACCCCCCGCCAAGTCTTTTTCATTCAAACAGAACAAACATGGTCATTATTCAGGCTGCCATCTCTCTAGAAAAGATCTTTTAACACTCGTCCAGGCCGCTGGGCTAAATATGGCCCATTAAATATGTTTGCTGTTCATATTTGAGGGTATATCTTTTCAGCAGAATCCATTTAGGGCATTGCTTTCCTTTTGCAAATCAAAAGCACATGCCAGACGGCATGCCAGAAGATAACACTGCGAGCTTCAACTCCAGCAGTGCGGGATCTTGGAAATTTGTTGATTTACTTGACAGCCATGAGCCTGAGCAAAACCCCAAATGCTGTTGTGAAGTGCTGCACTTTGCCACCGACGCCCACCAACCAGCAGTTTAACACAGTTAAACACTCTCACAGTCTATGCATCAGGCACAAATGCACTTAAACACGCTCTTGAATAAAATCCGAATTGAGGAAGAAGATGACAGTTGCTGACACTTTGTTCTGCGGAGTTATGGCCAGATGGGAGCAGAGCTTCAAAATTCAAAACCAAAAAACAGGAGGAAGAGACAAAACCGTCAAGAGACCTGTGTGTAGATCTTTATTCCAATTCATTTCCTGGCAGCTATTTACACTGTCATGACTCTCTGATGACAATGCTGACACCATAAAGGTTCCCTCATGCTCAGGCATACTGTGCATAGACTGTGAGCTCAGAGCTCTGTCCGCACATGGTTGGGATTTCATTGTCAAGTGTACCAATTGCCTACATTTCTTTTGACAAATTCCTCCATTTCCCACAATGCAGCTAGCAAGTCTAATAAGCTAGTTTAGGGCTTGGCCTCTTTCTTCTCCACCGGACTGTGTCAGTGGAGCTCAGAAAGTGGCAGTCAGTCTGCCTGGTGACAGTTTGAGCTGACTTTCAACATCATCAGGTCTGTGTTATGTAAAAAGCAGTTTGATGTGAACACTGTGATGAAGAGTACGTGATCGTAACTGATCTTTGCCTGGCCATGTCTGCTTCGAGTCCGTATTGAGTCTGCGTCGAGAATGGGAGAACCTCCGTGGGATGAAGTAAACCAGAGTATGTCAGCACATGCAGACAGTAAATTTCTTAACTTTAACTTTATGTTGAGAATTATGGGACTGAAAAGATCAAGTGTTAGACCTAGAAAATTTCATTAATCAAGTGGACAGTCCACATAAACTAACAGCATCAGTATTTTGCAGCCTGCAACCCAATAACCATGGAACACCATAGTGAGAGAGGATCTAAAGGGACAAAAACTCCTCACCTGCCATATATCCTTTGGTAGTTGCAATGGAGATCCTAACATGGAGCTTAGCAGGGTGGAGGAATATCTTAATCTTTGATTAAAAAAGAGGAGCCTACTGATGGTGTCTGACATTACAACAAAGACAATAGTTGTAAAGACACTGCATTCCAGTGTCTGCTCATCTTAATCTTATTACACCATCGATGACACACCACTGGAAAGTATCCAAAAGTTTGAAAGTTCAAACTTTTTTTTGAAAAGAAAGTTCACAAAGCCTTTCTGACAAAGACCTTCTTCTAGGAGAATAATGGGAGGGAATAAAAGGAAGGAGTTATGCAAAATCAACTTAGTTGAGCTATGTACCAAGCTAAAATCTTATTCCGTCATAAAAACATACCTGGAGTGTTCATACGTCTTTCATGCGTGTTTGAGAAATTCCTGAACCTCCCATGGCAACCATTCCTGGGTGCCTAAACTCTTGATCTCACAAAGCTCCACCTATTTACACAAAGCTCCTCCTTTGAGCTTCAATCTTCAGTTGAGCTTCTACCCGACAGACCACTCCTTCGTTGCACTTACCCCCCTCAGCTCCTTCAGACTAGCCAGCAGTAATTAGCAAACACCTGGTGGAACTGCATGTCAGCTGAGCTCATCATACAAACTACTTCTGAGTGCAATGTTCCTAAGAACAGTTGCAAATGGACAAACATTGTTGTGATGACTTCCTGATGACATAGTGTCGGCAAGAGTCTTAAGCAGACAGAGGCATATTTCAAATCTCTTTTAAGTTATGTTTGGTACTTAAAGCATTTTTGATTGATTGAAGGTAATATAAGATCTTTTTGACATTGTAAGGCTTGGCTCTTCAATTATTTATTAGCTGATGAAAAGCCTGTTAGAGTCTAAATTTGGTCTTCAACAAATTGTTCACTCTGCTTCTTCTCTTGTTTCCGTTTTGTCTTTTAGAGATTTTAATCTGTTTACCTCTAGTAGATCACTGTTCTCCTTCTCCCATCCTTCCTGGTTAATGTGTATCTGTCTCCAGTGATGCTGCTCTTCAACAGCAAAGGTCAAACAGGATTTTTCATTGTTCTGTGGTCTAGAGCTCTTATATTCTGGTTGGCTGCATCAATAAGGTCATAACGCTGAAGCAATACTTTCCAGTGGTGTGTCATCGATGGTGTAATAAGATTAAGATGAGCAGACACTGGATTCAGACATGCTTTCAGAGTCTGTGAATTGAAAACTATAAACCAAGTGATCCAAAGTTTGCGCTGTTGTCTGTTGTGCAGCTGCACAGATCTTCTCAGAAAGTCCTAAATCTGATCTTATGTGTTCTGATGTCATCAAACTGAGGCTTTCTGTTGGTTTCCAAGCTCACTCTCAGGAGAATCAAGAGCAATCCAACTTTTCTGTCTTTGAGGTCATGTAAGGTAATAAATACACAATACAGAATATCTCTCTATGATTGCAGTCTTGCATCATAATCTTATTCCAGTTGTAGTTTACAACACCTGTCAGACAGAAGCCTTTTCAGCTCATCCAGCTTGATCTTCCTTCTATATCAGAACGCACATCCATAAACAGTCTATTGAATGAAAGTGTTGATTCTAGCAAGAGAATAGAAAACTATTACATGAGGATGGCAAAGGAATGTAGCACATTAGTTTTAAGACTCTTATATCACTAAAATTAATAAAATTTTAAAATATATTAGAGCAAGTTTCAGAAATGTTCATCAACAGGGCAGTTTTTAAAGGGGCAGGATTATGTGAAATCAAATTCTTTGCCTTTGCCTTGATTTTTTCATGCATGTTTGACAGAATTATATTTCACCTGTCATAGACTCATACCAGTCTACGAGTATTAGCTTTAATCTCCATGGCAACCATTCAGCTGTGTGGGCCTTTGAGGCGCAGCTCCTCCTCTGTGGTTTCCAAGCTTCAGAGCTTCCTCTTTAACAGAGCAGCCCTCCGCATCGACTCCCCTACTCAGCACCTTCAGACTAGCCAGCAGCAATTAGCAAACAACTGTGGAACTGCATATTATACCAGCTACTCCTCAGAGCAACGCTGGTAAAATAGTTGTAAAAGATGTGATGACTTCATGAAGGCAGAGTTTCAGAAAGAGAAGGAGTTTTTAAAGAAACAACTGTTCAATTTCATGGCGTTAAATCACAAAGTCATATTTGATTTATGTAGGATTTTTATAACAATTGAAGATAACGTAGTTACTTGATTATGCTATAAAATGCTTCTTTAAACTCTTGATTCTGCCCTTTAAACACACTTTTGCTCCATAGATTAACTTTTTTTTTTTGCAGACATACTGCAAATTGCAGGCATATAAATTTTATTTCCTTTCCCCTCCAGTGGTCATAATGTACCAGTGATGTAGTGTTTCTACAGTTTTTGCCATTCCCTCTAATTACAGGACAGCAGAAGCTCATGAAACCAAAGAGAAAAGTACCGTAGTCTGTGTTCCAACGTTCCCCGCACTTCTCACTGAGGTTAACGACAGAATGAGTCGATCTGAGGACAGATGAGACATAAAAGCGTCGAGGCTAGGGATGGATAAACCAGTGTTGCGGTTATCTGACACAGGACACTGAGGATATTCCCAGGTCATCCATCTGGGTTTGGCTTGACAAGTCATCACAGAGAATTGGTCCCCTGAAAAAGGCCATTTAGTTTAGTTGGTGAGGATGCCGTCAATCAACCTACGGCTCAATGCTCCCAGCAGTTTGCCTGGATTTATAAGAGCTGCACACACACTGTTTGAGACCCAGGTACTCCAGCAGGACAGGGAAGCTTTATAGATTGCTGATAAATGTAATCATGAAATAAAAAAATCATCAGATTATGCTGACGAAGGACTGATATTGGTTTATTTGGTGTTGTGAAAAGGCTCATTGTTTGGATTGAAAGACATTTGACCAAAACTATGTAAGAGGTTGTACAACAACTGCAAGACGTGGAGCTTTTGTGTTAAAGAGATAGTGGCAAACAGAAACTAAGGGAAAGTGGCACGTTTCATCTTACAGCTTCAGTGAGGCGAGGTCAGATGCAGCTAGGTTTAAGGTAAAGATATGACAAATTGTGTCTTGAGAGGATGTAAGACAGTAGTTATTAAACGATTTAAGTCGCCATTTGAGTTCCAAGTGTTTCCTCTTCATTCTACTGCTGTTTCTGTTCACTGTGCTTTTTTTCTAAGTGATTTCCAGGTCACATGGGACCAGAGTTGTGTAATTCCCAAATGCAACTAATCATCAAGTGTGTTCCTTAAATCCAGCGGCTTTGAAATGTAATGCTGCAACATGACAAAAATCTCAAAATCCTCTTCAAAAAAAAAAAAAAAGCCATGGCCGGGACCGGATGGTGGAGCATTAACTGGATTCACCATCTGTTCCGTCATGTGTCCGCCCCACTACAGGAAGACCGTGACCTACGAGTCTTCCTGTCTCTCCATTTTTCCCCTCCACCTTACTTTGACATAAACGACTCCAAACACCGTGAGCCCACAGAGGCAACCGGGTTCGTCACTCACACAACAGCCCAGCTGGGTTCTCGGATAGAAAAAGGTAAAAATTTCCTGTTGTGGAATATTATTTTAAGCTCCACAATTTCTTGAAAAGTTTTCATCTTCTAAACTGTGGAATGTTCTCCATAGATTTTCAGCAGTGGAACTCTGGTCGTATGTTTCAGGTCGGCCTCCGCCTCATTTTCATGTCATTTAGATTCATCCATCCATGCTGTATCCCCACAGCATGATGCTGCCACCACAATGTTTCACCATGGGTATATTTTTCTGTTTGGCATAATGAGCCACACATAAAGGTTTTAATTTTGGTTTGAAAATTAGATCAAAACTAACGTACAAGTAACTTTTCAGAATGATATAGGAGCTTGTTTTAGTCAATAATGCTTTGCTATTGATGAAAAAAACTTGTTCCATTGAATGAATGAATACATACTCTAAGTGAATGAATATACTTTATTAATCCTGGAGGCATTGGAAGATGATTTCACTAATAACATGGGGAAAATGTCTTGTTCTGGGTGAAATAATCTACCAGCGGAACTAGAACTTTTTCTTATTAACAATAAAGTTATTTATTTTTGCATTAAAATAAGCTCATATATCTTGCTGAAAAGTTACTTGTAAGTTAGTTTTGTCCTATTTTAAGATATTTGCACTAGAAACTAGATCAAAAATACTTGGTAAGACTTTGTGTTTTTGCAGAGTACATGGTTTGTTGCAAGCTGCAAACAGGAGTGCTTGCAGCTTTCGATGGTTTTCTGGTTGCCACCCTTCCAGAAAGGCCAGATTTGTAAAGTGCAGAACCAAGATGCTGATCAGTTTTGCCTCCTGAGAAGTGGATGTCTGCAGCTCCCCCAGAGCTACCAGTCCTGTTAGCCAGCTGTGTCTCAGCAGGTGTTTGGCTTAAAAGGCACCATGTCAGAAATTTAAAAGCTTTTAATTCAGTCATCTCAGGACACGGGTTTGGAAAATGAATGTGGACAAACACTGTGCAGCTTGGAATGAGCTGAAGTTGAGGGAAGAGTTGTGTTTTGCCTCTGAGGGAGTCTTCGCTGAAGTTTGCTTAACTTAATCCTTTTAACTGCTCTTGTTGGCTCCTGGGATCATGCTGCAACACTCCGAAGGCCATTGAGAACTATGTTTATAAAAGTAAACTCCTATATATATATTTTGGAGTCTGCTCATGCCCGCCGGTAGAAGAGCACCGAGTTCAGCTGCACCGCTGTGGTTGTGCAGCTCTGTCCACAGCCTCAGCGCCAGCAGCGGTCTGACTGATGGACGGAGCAGCAGCACAAACTTTGGTACAGTCATGTTTTTGTTGACTTCTTATTCCCAAAGTGCTTCACAGACGGCAGAAAGGCATGAACAAGCAGAACCAGGAGTCAGTTTGGGCTCACAGGCGCCTTCTGTACAGAAAGCTTTATCAGTTTAGAGAGTGAGAGCACAGCAAGTGGTAAAAACGGTGGTGGGAGGGGAGGAGGTCATTCTGGTACATCTGGAGTTGGACTTGAACTCAAAACAAATATGAGCGTCGGTGAAAGTTGAGACTAGCCACGGGTTGCTTCAGAGTTTTACATTCATCCCAGTGTTTCTCACAAATCCTTCACAGCAGAGCTGAAGCAGATCTCCTCTGTCCTCAGTGGCCCTGTCAAAGCCCAGGCCGATCCTCGTTTCTCTGCTGTAGCTGTCTGTCCAGAACGCTGCAGCGGGACAAAATCTGCTCCTGTTGCCTGGCGGAGGTTCCTCAACTGGTTCCACGTTACTGCAGAGCTGCTGTCATGAATTATATCTTACAGCCTCCAGACAGTTGAACATACTGGTGCTGCAGTGTTGAAGTGCTCAGATGGAACAACAGGAACACCAGCTATGAATATTTGTTTGAAGTTCAGCAGAAGGGACTCCTGCTGCGGCTGAGCTGACATCTGCCTCCTGTGATCAGTGAATGAGTGTCAGGTTACTTTACAGACACAACTGTACGATTCAGCATGCAGTACACTGACAAACACGACTCCTTTTACATTTCTATTGGTTTTTTTTACCTGTTAAATAATTCAGAGCATGAAAGAAATCTTTAAGTCAGACAATGATAAGCTGAGTGAAAACAGAATGCTGTTTTCAAATTTAATGCTTTTTTTTTTATCTCACAGGGGAATGTTATTGAAACAAATTGGGAACTTTAGGAAACTAATTGCTTCTTTTTGCACAATCAAGTAACTATGTTACCTTCAGTTTCAAATAAACCAGCCTGCACTGATTGGTGAGGCTGATTAATAAAAGTATTGGCAGGCTGGACAGGGTGTACTTGCCTCCAATACAATGGCTGCTGGACACAATCACTAGGTCCTGTTAAACAGTCTTCACTTTCTGCATAGAGTTTGCCTGTTCTACCTACACATGGATCTGTTTTCTTCAGGTACTCCAGTCTTCACCCAGAGTTCAATAACATGCATGTGAGGTTGACTGCAGAGTTTATGTTTCTCTGAAGTGGAAGTGTGTGCAGGAGTGAAGGCGGCTCTTTGTGGTTCTCATTTTGTCCTTCCTTGTAAGACACATGGATTAAGATGTCAACTAATGTCCGTATGAACTCTTTCAGGACTTACAACGGCTCGGCTGCAGTCCACATTCATTACTAAAAGGTTCTTTTTCTGTTTGATTTTTTTTTTTTTTTTTTTGCCTTGATCAATTCTTCGAATGGCTCCAGTTGATCCATGTGAGCAAGAGCTGGATGCTGAAGAGCCATGATTCCTCTGGTGCTCTTTGTGGCAATTACCCAGCAGGCACCAGCTCTCACACTGAAGCTGCCTGTGTAATTACTGCCTGCTGGCACTGAAGGTCTCAGCAGACCTGACTCGTGTAAGTAAGTAATGTATGGATGTCATGAGTGTGAACACACACACACACAACTTCATATTTTTACCCATATTAGGACTTTGTATGGATTTTGATTCATTTTAGCAACTGCATGTATGCCTAACCCAGACATTTTCCATAATCCTAACTGCTAGAGTAATTAGTGTTAAAGAAGCATTCGAGGCAGAATCAAACCAGAAATAGATACTCACTAATGTTTGATGACTTACACTTTAACATATGATACTTCTCCTTGATCAGGTAAAAGTTCTCGAAACAAAATAAATAATCTCGCTTATATATAACTGTCTACGCCCTTTGCACAGATATAAGGTGGATGTTCTGCAGAAACACATAGAAACTGGCTCCAGACCTCAACTCATGAAAAGGGAATCGACTTATGAACTTAGTTTTTCTAAATACTATAAATGCTGCAATGTGTAAGTTTCACTTCAATCATCAATGTATCATGTTGTTCTGAAACCGGACTATGTCTGTAAGTATAAGGTCAAAGGGACATAATGTAATGAACACCAAGAATATAATGATAAACCAAAAATAATGTAATCAGTGAATGCAAAGTGATTCTTAATATAATGAATAAAATGAGTAAATGAATATATGAGTAGATATGTATAAAAGTTGAATATAAGAAAAGGTAATAATCCAATGAGTTAATATGTGATGATAGCTAACATTTCTCCAACACTAACCATTACTAGTCCTAACCCTAACTCTTAAACACAACCTAATTCATATCTTACCTCTAAAACTAACCCAAACCTAAATAATGGGGTCCTCTGTATTCTGACCGGGCTAAGGTCCACTGGTCTTAAGCAGGTCAGTAAATATGCCAGAACTGGTTCTTGGAAGAATAGTTAAACAAGTACACACACACACACACACACACACACACACACACACACACACACACACGCACACACACACACACACACACACACACACACACACACACACACACACACACACACACACACACACACACACACTCACACACACACACACACACACACACACACACACACACACACACACATGGCTGAGGTATCTGTAGAGTCAAAGACACACATGCACAAAACCCAGAAAGCTTCAAAATTCTAAATATAAAAAGCCAAAGAAAGCGAAAGCTGATAGTGTTCAGACAGCAGCTGGAGAACAGCTATTACACATGTTAAACATGCACATGGAAGCCATTACGTTTCCCTTCTCATGTTCTAAAGAGAGCAGCTCAGCAGTGTACACAACGGGTAGCAGTGAAACCTTCGGCTTTCTCCGTGTTCCTGGCAGATTGCGTCCATGTTGCTTCAGGCTGATGTGCTGCTGGCATACAGATGTGCAGTAAAGGATGCAGGTCAGGGAAAGGTGAGCAGTAAGAGGAAAAAGACAACTTTACACAGAATAGATTCAAGAGCGCAAGCAAGGAGCCAGACAATGCCAGGTACAATAAAACTGTTTCAAAATGAAGGGAAAATTAAATGTATTTGGATTATTTTTAATAAAGTATCAGACTGATATAGTGTGGATAAAACCATACTCTATAAATGCTTCTATTTAGATTCTTCAGCTGAAAGTATATTGACTACAACAGCTGATGTATCGATATTGTGGCAACTTATTAGATGCACCTGCTCAATTGCTTGTTAATACAAACTGAATCAATTTCAGTCGGCAAATCAGCGCAAATAGGAATAAAGATGCACTAACTGAAATGACATCTGAGGATCAGAATAGCCTTAAGTGATTTGAACGCTGCATGGTTGCCGGGGCAGATGGGTGTGTCTGAGTATGTCAGAAACTGCTGATATGGTTTGGTCTTCACACACAGACAATGATTCTCTGCTGATGAAAATGCCTTGTTCATGTTGGAGGTTAGAGAAAGAGCAGACTGGTTTAGGCAACAGCAGCTTAAACCAAGGTATGCAGAATGTCATCAATGAACACAGACATATCAAACCTCAGAGCAGATGGGCTGCAGCAGCATGGAATCAACCCAGTGGTCACTGATGTCAGCTGACAACAGGAAACCCAAGCTGCAATGCACAAAGGCTCAACAATACTGGAATGGAGACGACGAGTCTCCATTCCAGCTGCAAAACTCCGATGGGAGTCAGAATTAAGACAAGCATGTCTCCACGCTGCCTCGAGTCAGTCAATGGTTCAGGCTGTTGCTGCTGGTATGAAGGAGACAATGGCTGCACTTCCACTGACCGTAAAATTAAGATAAATTTGCTTAATGGAAACACGGCGATTTCGAAACAACTCACGTTTCTCGCTAAAAAATGAGTGTATTGGAAACAATTTGTTTGCATCACACGAGTCATGACTGGCAGAAAAAACGAAGAAGGCAACAGGAAGTGAGGATAAAGGGGCAGCATGATTTTTACATGACTTACTGCATGAACCAACTTATTTGTATGTGATTTTAATTGTGTTTTGTATTTAATGGCAACACTGCAATAGCAACATTTTATTTTTTCAGCATTAGCAAACACAGCTAGTTTCTTGGCAAACTTTGGGCCCTCAGCATTGTTTAAACACCTCAGCCTCCTGTGCAGTCGCTCGCCATGTCCTTCCCCTGATCAACACTCTCTCTCCTGGTCCTGATGGCTGCTTCCAGCAGGCTAGTGCACAATGTCCCCAAGTCCAATTTAGTTTGTGCTTCTTGGACATGATGAGGACCATGTAGTACTCCTCCATAGTAACCAGATCAAAAGGAATGTGCAACTGAGTAGATTCTCTTAAAAATGTACAAAAAGTGCATTCACATTTACTCTCTTAACATGACATACTGTAGGCAAGGCCTCAAAGTGCTAATGTCATCGTGAGCTCATAGGTTTTTGCTTTCTGCAGAGCTATAAACACACTCCTTCCTCTGGAACCAGTGTGTTTTTGCTCTTTCTTCCATCTCTTCTTTTTGCCCATGTGGACTATTGAGGTTAACTTTGACTTTGGCATCACTTGGATTGCTTTTGAAAAAAATGTGTTTCCCTAAAATAAATTAAACGGCAGCACAGTGACATTTTCCCTTTATCTCCCTGACATTTTCAGCTTGACCTTTCTGAGTATTTTTGTCCACATATACGCTATTATCTCATTTCTGCTTTGTTTTAAATACACAAGACCTGACTTTGACATTATCGTGGATAAATCCATTAACAGTCAGGTGGCTCCTATACATGCCTCAGAGTAGGGGTACCCTATATGAAGCAATGAAACTATGGCTTGGTGGGCTGATCTGACATAAAGTTCATGTTTTTTCATACCCTGTATGGATTATTAAGGTGCTTCAAGTCGATGGCTCTACACATTTTGTTCATTTTTTTTTCTAGTTTTGACTTTTTGAAGAACTTGACGAGCTGAGTTACCCTAGCTCTGACTGGTACTCCTTTCATGATGAGATGTGTAATAGTCTAAAAGCTCAAGGCAGAACCCCAAACTTTACATGTGAAGATATGCATGAATATGATGTATTTCTACATTTTCTCAAAGTGGTGTACTTCAGTAGAACATCTCGGTCATCCCATCTCGCTCGCTTGGCTCATAGTTTCACCCAGAGGATGCGACTCATCACTCTGCAATCCAGGGAAATCATGTTTTGATGCACTATCTAATTGCATATTCTGTTTTTAGCTAGGGAAGATGTTTTGCTACTGTTAACCACTCGGTTTTCTGTGTGTAAACCTTATCAAGAGGCACTGAGAGTTCAAGGAAGCAACTACAGAATCTAAAGTTACTTTAAAAACTCAATGGTTGGGATCGGAAGAGTGTAGAAAGGATATCAGGGTCATGAGTCGAACAGATGCCTTAGGAACAAACAGCCTGAATCGCATCATGTCTCTAAAGGAATCTCTCTTCTTGAGAACGCATGAACATGTTGACGATACCGAATCCTCAGCTGAAGGTGTGTAATAAGATATGAAGAGCCAGAAGTGCTAATCATTTGTTTATAGCTTTTAGACATCCTGAAGGTTTCTGTGTCTACTTGAATGCGTATGATTGTCAGAAGTGCCCCGGTTGTGAGCTGTTTGTCTGTTTTGTGTTTGTCTGAATGAAGAACAGCTACTTATAACACAATGTAGAACAAACAGGAAACACCCAAATATTCTGTATAAAAATGTCTTAGAACTTTTTTTTTTCCTCTCAGTTCTCACTTGAAATATTTTACAAAAACTCCTCAAATCCAGGACTCAAGGGCCAGTGTCCTGCAACTTTTAGATGTTGACCACGCTGAACCAAATAACTGAATCGTCTTCCCTGAGCAATTATGTTCTCTAGAGTCCTGCTAATGATCTCATCATGTGACTCAGGTGTTTTGAAACAGAAATGCATCTCAAAGGACCCTCGAGACCTAGATTTGAAGACCCCTGGCCTAAATGTTTTAAATAGGGTCAGGACTTCAACATTTCCATTAATTAGTTTCAAAAATGTAACACAATTCATTTTCTTTTTTTTTTCTTAGAATACAAAACTCCAAAACTGGAACCATTGCATTTGCATGTTTCTGGTACACCCATAAATCTGATGCAAATCCGACATCAGAAATCAATAATGACGTACAAAAAAGCTGCTTATCTTTGTCCCGTAGCCGTTCATTTCTGCTTCTAAACTCATCTAATGGGACACTGGTATAAACTGTTATTGTACTCCTATTGTGCTAAAGAAAGTTAAGCTATCAGCTAAGATATTCAAGCCTAAAATAGAATCTCAATGCTAAATGTGTTCCAGAGCTGAGCGACCAACGCTAATATCAATGTTTACAGTCCACATTTCTAAAGGATTTCCACCTTTGCACCAATCTGATGGTTGAGTAGATTAAAAACAGCAAATTTCTTAAATTGTAAGAACTCATATGTCTATTTATTCAATAATTTAGCAGCTAAAGGTTTTTTAGATCAATATATGGATTTTGCAATAATTGTGATTAATTCAATTGTCAATTAAGTTGACTATTTTCTTTTTTAAATCAAATCCCACCTCCGGTTTCACTTTTGAGATATCAGGCTGGGTCTACAAGCCTGATATCTCTGTTATCACTGTCTATATGTTCAAACATAAAATGAATAAACAGATTAATCATAGTGGAACAAAATATAGCTTTGTACTTAAGACAAATAATCAGAGTTTAACACTCCAGCTTCTCTATTACAAAAATGATATATCTACATATTTTTCTTTTGGTAGACCAAATTACAGATGCATATGATTTTTGAACCATATCTATCTGTCTTGTTCCATCAATATTTCACATTCACTTAAAGTCACATAAACATATAATCCTTAATACACATTTGCAAAGCTCCTTGAGTGAGCACAGCAAGGCTCCAGATAGATTCTCTCTTTGTTTGAAACGGCTGGCAGGTTGTGAGAATAAATAGAACAGGCTCTACATCTCATGAGATGCCGTGAGCCCCGCCGAGTCTCTGAAGCTAGTTTATCATTAATAAACACTTAGCACTTCCCCATTTCCCCTCCGTACCTAAAGCTCTGCTTCTGTTCATCATTGATGAATCATTAACTGCAACTCCTTTCTTGGCAAGCATGAAGAAGAAAAGACAATACGTGATTACAGGGTCTTGCAGTTTTAAATGCACTGCAGTTAATGAAGGGTTCATTTGTTATCTCAAACAGGTATCTTTAACTGGAACTCAGAAATTATTTACGTTCTGCGTTAGAAACCAAACTAACAGGGAACTATGCGTGAGCCTACATCCACACCGACACAACCTGGAGCAAAGATCAGGTTTTTGTAAGACAATGTGGGGAAACGTCAACATGCTTGCTGCTGAAACGCAAAACAGCAGGAGCTTTAGACTGAACTTGTTTGTGTCAGCAGGAAGCATTTTCAGCTGAACTATAAATCAGATTTGATCTTTGTGCGATCTCATCTGATTGGCTGAGTTTGCTTTGCTGCACAGGCTGGTTGTGCTTCAGAGCGACGCTGTGAAGACATCATCCTGTCACCACAGCCTCATTCAGTGGTTCAAATGAGTAACTTCCTGCTTTTTGTTGCCTAAACTACAGTTTCACATAGTTAATTGATTAAATCAACAACCACATGCAATTCTGAAATGTCCTCAAAACACATGGGACAGTTGTGGCTGTAGTGTAGAGATGTGAAGTTGTCTCAACTGGGTTTCTTGTTGTAATAAAAGTAGCATTCACTATCAACTCACTAAATGGCCCTCGCAAGTCATTATTATTAGGCTACTTGATGAAGGAACAACATTGTATAAATAAAGCAGCACCCTCACCTCCCTCCCTCTCTATTAATGCCTCATGAACATTGTGCTGTGGTGGCACAGGGGTTAAGGCATCGTGGCCGTCGCAGGTCCGAATCCCGGCCTGGTGACCTCTGGCATGTCGTCCCTCTCATTACCTACTTTCCTGTCTAAGCGCTTTCAAATAAAGGCCACTAGAGCCAAACAAACCTCCATAAGACAGTCTGGGTCCATCTGTCCATCCAGGACACATTTAAATACCAGACATGATGCATTCAGAGCAGGACACTTGAAATCTGATCACTCAATGCTGATGTTAATCTGAACAGGACCTGAGGACTTGCTACAAAGCTGACACTGAAACTTTAGTAAAAATATCTGCTAAAACCAAATTTTAATGAATGACTCAAGATTATTAAAAGTCAATTAAAAATTTACTTTCTTGAGCTATAAATCATGTTATTTTCTCATCAAAAACGTACATGGAGTGTTGCTTTGACTTGATTCTTTCACAAAAAATTGAGAAATCATGAACTAGTTTTATCATACGAGAAAATTCTCAGGACAATGGTGGTAAAAATATACATTTTTTAAATTGCTTAACATTTCTCTTAAGATATATATATATATATATATATATATATATATACATACATCATATACATATGATGTATGTATATATATATATACATACATCAAATTATACATACATTTGATGTATGTATAATTTTTATAACAACTGAAGGGTACAGTTACTTGGTTGTGCAATAAAATGATTCTATGTGGCTAGAAAACACATAGTACTCCCCCTTCAACTCAAAATGTTGTTTGTGGCCCAGGGTGGACTTTGGACATATTTTATACCTCACTATAAACTCAATGTCATGCTTCATTTTACAAAGTGCAACATTTAGAGTCGATTAAAATTACACTTCAGATTGCCGCAAAGCTGCAGAAACATTTCGGAAACAGAAAAAAAATAAATAAATCAGCCCACGAGTAAGACGTAACGTTTTGCTTCTGGGGTGACTGTGGCTCAGTGGGTAGAGTGGACCCTCCCTGCCTCACGCCCATGTCTCTGTAGTCAAAGCACTCATAAAGACATTTGTCCATTCCTGCTTCAGGAATAAAAACAAAAAAACATGCAGGATGCAGAAAAAGACCTGTCACAGTTGTCCTCTGTCATTTGCTTAAAGTTGCCACTTCATGCAGTTCATTGTCCAGCTGACCTCCAGCTCAGTGTTGACCTGCATGCCTTCACCTCTCACCTCTCCCTGTCACAGCTGCTGTGCTGCTGCACAGCCGTGATGAACGGCTGCGTCCTCCTTAGATACAGGCCTGCTTCTTGCTCTGCAGGTTTTAATCTAGACAGTGCTGCCTGATGGCTTTCACACAAGTTCTATAAATGTTGGAGCAGATTAACTTTCTTCTCACTAGATGTGTTTCATTACAAATGTGTTCAAAACTTTGGAAATATTCTGCTAAGATTGAACCCCCCCCCACCACCATTTTCAAAATCCAGTGTTTTCATTCAATAAAAAAAACAGTTAAAATTGCATGTGAGCAAGTTTGTTCATGAGACAAGTCATTAAAAAACATGCTGCGTCATCATTCTCCAACTGCTTCCTGTCATCTTCTTCTTCTTCATGGTTTCCGCCGGCGGTAACATCCAGTTGCCGATCATGTGACTCCTAGTGCCAAAGCTTTTTGTCAAAAAACAAGAGTTTTTTGGAAACTGGGATGTTTCCATTGTGGAATGTTGCGCAGTTAGAGATTGGAAATTTAGCTACTATTTGACAAAAAGCTCGAGTGGAAGTGTATTGTTGTGAAATGGAGACACCAGGAACAAAAGCAAAGTAAAAGATGGAGGTTGAGTATTAAAGTAGAAGCCTTCCTCCAGCTCTGCTGCTGTGTAACAGCAGTGCATGTATGCTGTATACTTAACATTTCAACTCCTCAGTTTCCATTAGGAAAGCACTTTAATATGTTTCTAGGAGCACAGGCCACATTAAAATGCATTGCCTGCAGTTTCTGTCAAAGATATCCTCGTGGAGCTTAAATGCATTTGCAAAACCCAACATTTTAATACCTTCACTGCCACAACAGATGAAGATTTTGTTGATGGCAGTGAAATTGTGACATGACTGAAACAAGAGCCACGTTTCATTCTTATTCAGGGACCACCAGCAGCCTATCAGAGATCACACCCGAGGCGGGCATCAATCACGGGGAGCCTGGGCTGCTTTTTCTTCTGTTCAAGCACTGCTACAGCAAAGAATAAAAGCCTTGACAAGGATCCATTATTCAGCAGCTCATCTCCTGTCAATTGACACGTCACCTGTCAGCTCTTCAGGAGGCTATCTACCCAAAGGTCACAGTTGGTCATCAGTCACATCGCTGACATTAGAAATCAATTGGCTCTGGGCTCTGTCTTCATGTTTTACACCGTGCTATTAGATGGTGATTATGTGATAATGAGAATCGGTGCATTCATGTTATCTTAGAATATTTCAGCATTTATGTCAAATGTCTTTTTAATGAAAAAAACCCAACAAAAAACAGGAGGCAGAGGTATGCAGCTGATTGCAACTTCACTTCTTTCACATTGTTTTACTAGATGATCAAAAGTCATGTTATGGTAAATGAAACTAATCATTTAGAGCAGTGTTACTCAAACCGTGGTCCCCAGACTGTTGGTTGTCTGCAGGAGCCCCTATAAACAACAAATAAATGGCTATTTGATGTGAGCTCAATGTGTGACACATACAAGTAGCTTAATAAAAGGATTGTTTTTGATAATATTAATTGATAAGTAGGTTAAGAAAAGGTGAAGTTGCCGAAGGAAAGAAACCAATGCCAGGATTACTGCAATGATTAAAGCAGTTCATGTCTGCAGGAATATTTTCCACTTTCTCAGGGTGAGTTGCAGAACTTTAGTTTTTACTTTACATGGCATGACACCGTCACATAGATGGAGGTCTGCCGCCAGCTGAGCTGCTGCAGCTGTGCTGGATTCTAGAAGACATTGACGAGGAGGTGACCACCGCTGCGCCCCACGTTGACTAACTGTATATGTACAGCCCATAATAAAATAATTACTTACATCGGGCTAAAAGAAAACAAAGATTAGAATCCACATTTTTAGAATGTGTAAATAACTCAAATCGCCCCCAAAAACACTTGTTCATGGGTCTGTCGGGGCAAGTCATATACAAACATCAGGACGAAAAAAGAAGATGACAATAAGTGCGCCAAGAGACTAATATCTTCATTTCATATCGCATATTAAGTATAGCAAGGTAATTTCAATGCAGAAAAATGTCAAGTTAAAAAATAGACAACAATAAGTGAGCAAAGAAACTAATATTTTCATTTCAGGTTATATGTTATGATGTGGTTTTATTGCAGAAGCAATTTCAAGTTAGGTGTTCATGAGTGTTAAATGGCTTAAGTGGTTTTCCACCTGAAAAAGTTAGAGAAACACTGATTCAGATCAACCTGAACACTCCGGCCCATATGAAAACTTTACACGTCTCAATAGAAATGGAACGTTGTTGTGCGTATGAGGAATTATATGAAATTTTTCTCTTTAATCTTTATGCTGCTCTTACTCTTCGCCTGTTAATCATGTCTCATTCAACTCACCTGTGTCCTGCCTACTCACCTCCCTGCCTTCAGCTGCACTCTCTACCACTGAAGGATCCCTAAGTCTCTCCTTCCCAGTCATTAGAAGTCTTTGTGTGAGCAGCATTCCAACATTCCTTCTTTGCCCTCGTTTGCCTGCCAGTGCCTGATCTTGTTTCTGGACCACTCAGTGCACCTGAGTATAAGCTGCACCCACTAACTTTCAAAAGGAAAAGAAAAAAATTACATCTAGACCACACTTATCTATAAGCTGCAGGTGTCGCATGTTTTGTGGTACCTTGAGGGTTTTCTTTGAGTGTTTTAAAAACAATGTTTTATAAATATTGGACTCGTTTCTTCCTTTATTGCTCAAAATTATGGATTTTTTTTTTCTCTCCATAAATGAAATGTGACACTGAGGCGAAGCTGTCTCACAAACACGCTGTTAAACAGTTAAATCTCATTGACACATTGTCAACAAGAGTAGAATGGAAGCAAATGTCACTTCGCCTTCTCCTCCTCTGGAAGTCACGAGCTGCATTTCCTTTTATTTGAAAACAAATTTGCTCAATAAAAATGGCAATAAAAAAACTCATATTTTTGATAAAAAAAATTTGTGCTAGAATCAGGTGGGGGTTTTTTGGGCCATATTGAAATTGGTGCATTTCATAAAACTGCAATAGAAACACTTTTGTTTCGTATCACGAGTCACATAATCAACAACAGGATTTTACTACTGGTGGAAAAGACAAAGAAGACGACTGGAAGTGCTTGGAGGATGATGGCAACTCACCGCATTCAATTGTGTTTCTTCACTAACAGAAACACCGCAATTGCAAAAATTTGTTGTTTTTTTTCATCATCAGTGGTATATCGACAAAATTTTGTACACACTTGTAATGGAAACAGAGCTACAGACACAGGACCTGAGCCTGGTCTCTGGCAGGAGGAGAGTTCACTTCAAACTGGCAGCATCTGTTTTCCTTTTGTTATTCGGCGTAATTTGTAACCAACAGGATTTGTGTGGTTATTGACTGACAATCAGATGTTGTCTGATGTTGCGTCGCACACATGTGGCCCGTATTTGTGTGGATCGGGTGCATAGTGCTTATCAATTAAACATCCAGACCCGGGGGGAAAAAGTCAATTTAGAAGACTGGCTGATGTCTTGAGATGATGTATCAATATTTATAGATCATTTCTAGATATGAGCTATGCGATGCCGTGAGAGTTTTGGTGCATCCAACTGCACATTGTCCAAAAAGAAGAAAACTTCCTGTCATCTGTCTGTTGATCATGTGATGCGCAAACGTGTTTCCATTGCAGTTTTGAAAAAACACATTCATTCTCATGTATCAACCTAGTTCAAAATCTTTTTTTTGAAAAAGTGAGTTTTTTTTTCAAAATTGGAGTTTCCATTTATCAATGTTTATTTTTACTTTTTTCACAATTCCAATTTGTTTTATGGCTAACGGAAACGCAGATGCTTACGGCAGGATGTTCTCAGGCTCACACCTCCTCCCTTTTTCCTCCAAATGTAAAGATGGTCATAATGATTCTGCACTTCAAATTAAGTTCTCTAAAAATCAAAGCTTTTGTCTTTTTATTACATTTGCAAAGTAAAGTCTGGCTTTTTATGTACCTCTTCCTCTCTGAGTGGCCTTTCAGTCCAGTTTGATACCAAACTTGTTCCATTATTGACTGTGACTCTCTTATCAGCTATAGCTAGTTCAGTGTTTTTGCAGTGTTTTTACTATAAATCTTTACTGGAAATGACACTACACACATTGAAATCTGTCATAGTAGACAGATTTATGCAGCTTTACTCGTTTCAGTTGTGTCTGCACAGAGACTGCTTCTAAAGGTATTGGTCTCAGCAAAGCGTGCTGTTTCTGTCTGCAAGATTGAGAACTCTCAGAAAGGCCATAGAGACAAGGAGCAGCAGACAAGGAAAATCACAAGGGAGTTGAAGGAAATGACATGGGAATGGTTCTGAGTGTGTCTGCACAGGGGAAGCAAGGTGCAGACAAAGAAATATACTTTTACAAAAAAAAAAGAAAAAAAATGCAGCAGCACAAAAGGTGAGCAGAAGGTTGGAATTCGAATGGCTTTTGTGATAAGTTGACATTTAGAAAAATCTCTGCTCCATCATTTTTTTTTTTTTTTAAGGAAAAGGTCTTATCTGGATCCTGAGGGGGCAAAGAGGTATTGTTGCAGCTTAAGATTTGAAATTGTGAGATAAAATGGAGTGATATATAAGTTTGATCATTTCTAATGTCTAAAAAGAAAATGCAGCCTCTCAGAGAACAGGCTTATTGATTGAATGAACTATGGAATGTTATTTCTTTGAATCAGTCATAAATGTACGCAGATTATCATGATGGTCAGTTGCAAGAGGACGTTGTGAGGCCAACTTTAACGAGAGACTTCTCTGATGTGGGCTAAACGTTGATGCGGAGAAACACAAAATAGATTGTTGCTTCTTTTCTACAGCCACCCCTGCCCCCCAAACTCCCCTCTGCTTGTAGACAGTATGAGTCCTCTTGTAGTCATGTAGTGACGAAGCATGTGCAGTGTGAGAAGTAGGCTCTCAGCTGTTCATCCTGCGGTAGGCATCTCTCCTCCCATTCCGGTCTTAGGTGAACCTCAATACTTCCCCAGACCTCCCTTCCCTTTTGGCTGCCATTACCCAAACTAAGCTCATTTGTCCCCCCCAATAGACCCATGATCTGCCCTTTGTTCAGGGCCCAACCTCCCATTCACTTCCCCCCAGGAGAGCAGACAAAGGCAGAAAAGACACAGGCCTGAACCCTTTTGCCCAGACAGCCTTTGGTAAAGCGACCATAAAGAGATGCGGGACCTGAATGGATGGATAGGGAGCTTTCTTGCTTTGACTATAGCCTCTGTCTGTGAAGATGTCCGTCCCCGTCTACACCAGCACTGGAGGAAGCGGAGTACATGTGGAAGCACTTAAATAAAGACAACACGGTGAAAACAACATCATGTAAAATGGACAGTCCATGGTGAAAACAATCCCCTGGCCCTTTGTCAGTTCTATGCTTTATAAACTGTGACACGATTTATTAATTAGTGTTTTTGTAATAAGTTAAAGGGGCAGTATTATGTAAAATTGACATTGCTGAGCTTTACGTCTTGTTAAAACTTTATCAAAACTGTACCCTGTTGTCCTGATTCTTTCATGCAAGTTTGAGAAATTCTTGAGTCTCCCGTGGCAACCATTCATCGGTGCAAAACACCTTGGTGCCTTCGAGGCGCTCAGGTATGGCGAGAGGTTGTAGGAGACCAGATGGAAGTTGGTTACCAGGCTCAATGCAGGCACAGATGTGTCAGGCGAGGATGTGTTCTTTAACATCTTTACTAAAAACTTGCTTGAGGTCGGGATATTCAGACGTTAGAAGATCGGGAGGTTCTAGGTCTTCTGGAATGGTAGGAGGAATGGAAGCCTGCAAACCTACAGAGACAGTGAGTGGACCAGGAATCAACATGAGAAATGGACCAATCAAGTGGAAGCTGAAAAGAATACCACTAAATGACACAACAAACCAGCCTGCTAATATTAATAAATGAATAGGAAAAGGTGCTTAATAGGAGATTTTTTTTATTATTATTTTTACAGAATTTGATGAAATTTTGTAAATTCAGATGAAGCTAAAACGATGGGACCTCAGGAGTTCTGGAAAGAACATATTTACAGACAAAAGTGTTTGTATCTTACATGCAAAATGTATAGTTTACTTGTACAATTTTAATTACTGCTCTGTTAATGTGTTGTTCTTGCAATAAACTGCATTTTGTGAGTTCGTATACCCCAGGTAACGATTAATTATTTCAATAATCTATTCATCATGATTAATCCAATTAATTGTTTCAGTCATACTCTGAAATTTGCACATCCCTAATTTATCTGCCATCCTTGCTTATTTCAAAATTTTGTGCTGTGAACTAATAAATGGTGCTATGAATGTCCAGATATGTTCATATTGCCAGATTGATTTTAGTAATAACATTAATAATAATAATAATAACATGGCAGGCCAAATGTCAACTTTAAGCAGGCTCTTTTTTTCATTGCAAGATTTGCCAAAAAGAATTAGAACAGCATCCATGAATGATTTTTGGTAGAATGCTGCAGCTTCAACACTCTGTAATGTTTTGGAATCTGAATCCAATCATGTTTAAACCATAATCCATATTACCACAGCTCAGACTTTAAAGGCTTGTAGAAAACTAGTCTGAACTCCTCAACATGTTAATCTACAAAGCAACACAGCCTGACATATACAGTAGCTGTGTATCTGGCTCCACCTGTGTGATGTCGGATATGAAACGGGGGGTTCAGCTGAAAGGCAACGGGTGGGAGCTGCCATACTGTGCTATAGGGACTCTGCTGCAGGGCTTAAATTAGACGAGATTTGAAGCAAGTCTTCAGAGATGTGAGCTTTGAGAAGTTTAAAAATATCATTGGGATAGGCAGATGCTGTCCCTGAGTAGAAGGTGAGGCGTGAAAGATTATGAAAGGTTTCAAATCAGTGAAATCCACTGCATTAAGCAGAACCAGAGCCTTTCATAACAGTGGGGAGCTGATACCATCCTTCTCACTGTGGGGGAACTGAAAAAGGGCTTTTTTCATTTTGACTGTTTGCAATTTTTTTTTTCATACCCAGGCAGAAATTTACATAATAATGACTTAATCAAACAAGACAAGGAGGAGTGAATGTTGCAAATCAATGACTTGATGCAATCTGGTGGGTTTTCTTAGATAGAAACTACTTTGAATAACTGAGATTACTGTAATGTTTGATAACTCTGGTCATTTGGAATGTATGTATGATTGGACTGTAGGAATTCTTTGTAAAGAGCCTTGAGAAGACGCTTGCTGTGAATTGACTCTATAGAAATAAACTGAATTTCCAGTGCTCCCTTTGCCATCTACAGAAATGCACCACAATCAGTCAGAAACATCAAACTAGAGCCAGGAGGAGGGGCTTAGTGCTGTCAATCATGCTGTAGTACCGTTGCTTAATGTGCTAATGCAGAGAAACAGCTTATTGTTTATCCACCATCATCAGTGTCCATGCTGACCAGCTTTAAGATGGACCAGCTGTAGCGGATGAACTACAGCTGGTTCATCCGCTGGGATGAACCAGCTGTAGTGTAGCAGAGAGAAAAAGGGAGGGAGGGAGCAGGGTGTACACAAGGATGATTGACAACGCTAAGACTCCCCCTGCTAGCTCTGATTGGTTGTTTCTGGCCGAGCTGTGTGTTCGATATTTTTTCACAGATTGTCTGTCTCATACTACACTGTCACGACTTAGTGACAGATTTAACAAATATGTAAAAAACATATTTTTCTGATAAGTTACATACTGCAGCCTTCACAATACTGATAAAATATTATCCTAAGGACACTGAAAAGTCTTTCCTGCTCTGAGTCTGCTCAGGAATTAGGAGAAACAACACAGAAGGGGATCATTAGAAGACAGAAGGCTTTTTAATCCATAAATGTTTGCAAACATTTTTGTCTTAACCAAGACATCAGCAGTGTAACAAGAACTGTTTTCTACCAGAAGCTTTATGCTTAAAAACAAAACGTTCTGTCCTTTGAAGCCAAGGTTCTGATGGTTTAACAGACCTGCTTCTGGAGGGTGAAGAGCAATTTAATAGAGGAGCCATGTTGTGATAATTTGTGTCGGCAAGAGCAGGAGCTTTAAAAGACACAGACACCCCATTTCTAGGCTTTATCACAAAGTAAAATGTTTTTAGGTCATATTTGATCTATGCAGCATTTTTATAATAACTGAAGGTAACAGTTACTTGACAGTGCTGAAAAATGGCACAATGTGCCTAGAAACATAATAGCACAGTTTAAGAGAAACAGTCTTTCCACATGACTTGTCCACATGACATGCTATGATGTTTATTTAGGTGATATTTCTGCCCCTTAAAAAGCTAATGCTGACAGACAGTAGACCACACACAGGCACAGCCACTCAGCCTGACTGAACAAATGGGTAGTAAATGTTGCAAACATTGTGTCAGGGGTCTGTATCTGTGCTGTGGTCCACGACCTCTGACCTGATACCAACTCTTCACCTTCCATTGTACCTCTACAGTTGGTGTTGTGTTTCCTCTGCACATGACAGCTGCTTCACTTCAAGCTGGCGCTGCACATCCAGCACATTTACAAGAATGTCTCTGCTCCAAGATGTAACAGACCTTTATCAAATGCAGACTGTCTTATGGCCTACATGTTATGTGACACGCTCTCCTCGATTATTTATTTTTTATGCAATTATTTATATTTCGCCTGTTCTTGTATTAAATGATCCATCACTGAGCAGACATCCTTCTATAAGCAAACGGAGGTTTCACAGAACACTGAGCCATTTCCTCCTGACTTCCTGAGAATTTAATAAAGAGGGATCAAATGAAACAAAGCGACGTTAAACCCTGTATTGGCTCCAAGCGACTTCTGGTCACCATGAGAGATGATTTGGGCTTGCAGCAGCAGAGTTTGGAAAGAGGAACTGGCTGCTTGGCTGTTCCTGTCCAGTTTCACACAGTGTGGAGGTGACAGACCTTCCACTGTGAAGTGACCCCTGACCTTACCTACGGCTGACAAGAGGTGATATTAACCTGCAGGGACACCCAACTGAGCCTGGGCTGGACTCATCTTTCATTTCCTCTGCCTCCTACATCCCACTGCATCCCAATACCAAATGTTCTGATCCAAATCCTGTGGTTTTCAGAGTAAACCAATACTTCTTGTTCTTTCAAGGTGATAAGAAAAAGATAATGACTATTTCTCCGTTTTGATTATAATTCTTCAGTACAAAACAAAAAACAATCCATTCTCATCATGTTGTCAACACAGCAGCTCATCTGAAAAATGATGGGTGACAGTCAGAACAGTGAGCTGCTACACGAAGCTAAAACAGCCACAACAGAACTAGTACATGAAGAAGAGCAATTAGTGTCCCTCTTTATTTATTTAAAAGAAACTGTGTTATTTGGAGCAATTTATCCTGTGAGGCAAACACACAGGAAAACCCAAAGGTTGATGATAAACTGATGGAAGGCGAACCAGAGTGGCGCCTGCAGAGCCGGTGAGCTCTATGACAGCACTTGCGTGGTGCAGGGCAACTCTCTGATGCTTGAGATGGATTTTAGGTAACACTTTATTTGACAGGGTGTGCATAAGACTGACATGACACTGTCATAAACATCAACATAACACCGATCATGAACACAAAGGAATCTTTATGAATGCCTATGACTGTTGTCATTCTGTAAATAATGACACTTTAATGCAAAGTTGCTCTAAAAGTTGCATTAACATTCCATTAAAATTCCATTAAAAGTGTCAACTTCGTATTATTTTGTAAATAATGACACTTTAATGCAAAGTTGGCACTTTTAATGGACTTTCAGTGCAACTTTTAGAGCAACTTTTCATTTAAAATGTCATTCCTTACCAAATGACACTTCATGACAACAATCATTGACATTCATAAAGACTCCATGTCCATAACTGGAGTCATGTTGATGTTTATGACAGTATCATGTCAATTTATGCACACCCTGTCAAATAAAATGTTACCGGATATTAAAAGTCGGTAGACTTCCCATGTCGGTGCAGCAAAGTATTGAACATACTTTCTATGTACTGCTTAGCTATTAGCAGATAACTTCAAAAAATGTAAGAATGGTATAAAGTATTAATTGTCTTCTAGTATTGATTTTGAATTAGAAATGTTGGCATTGTGATGACACTATTTCTTTATGATTTTACACATGCATATATGCAATGTCTCAGCAATCCATTAATTCATTGAGTGTTGTTCTGCTTATAAAGTGCACAGATTATTACATATAAATACTCTATATAGATGAATAATTTCATCCATATACATTATCCTGATATTGGCATTAACAACATATTTTGACTTGTTGGTTTCGGTTGGATTAACTGGGAAAGTGGAAACAGTGACAGGACAGTTTCATCCAGGAACAAGCTCCTGCTCCCATCGGTAATAATTATGGTAGGAAGGAATCCTGAAGGGATTCTGCATGTCTGCTGGCCTGCTGTAGACACATGGAGTGAAGGAAAAGTGAAGAAAAATGAGGCAGTTTTGGTGCAGAATAATCATTTTCTTTACCTTCTAATTAAAGAGCTTATTAATTCAGTCAAGAGTTTGTTATTTCCTCTGTGCCGCTTTCAGCCACTCATCAAGCCACATTACACCCGGGACTTCACTCCAGACACGGCTAATTGCTGAATTTCCCTCTGAATTACTGTAACATAAATTATAGTACTGTACACATTAAAATTGCTGCACTGGGTTCTTCTTTCCGTTGAGACACTGGCTGCCATATATATATATATATATATATATATATATATATATATATATATATATATATATATATATATATATATATATATATTTTTTTTTATAGAATATGGTATTTTATCCAGACTGCTGCAGGGGAGAGCAGTTTTAATCTGGTCTGGGGTCATTGTATGAAGGTAAAGGCTTTCATACCCATTTAATATTTTCACATTTTGTCTCATTACTGCATTGGGATTGTATGTGATATACTAACAGAGTGCATCATACCTGCAGTCTGGAATAAAAAAGTATCCATGGTTCACCTGTTAGCAAATAAAAAGCTTAAAAGTTCAACATGTAATTTTATTCAGCTTCCTATGCTCTGACACCCCTAACCAAATTCCAGTTCAGCCTTCAGACATGACCGAATGAGCATTATTCTGAGAATCAGATAAGAGGTTCTTGGTCACTCAGGAGACGCTGCAGAGATCTACAGCTCAGGTGGAACAATCTGTTGAGAGGACAACTGGAGGTTTGCTCTGAGTTGATGGGAAGATGAATGGATCGAAATAAATAAGTGAGGTAAACAGGTATGCGACTCTTATGTGAATGGATCAGAAGGATAGCGCATAAACAAATCAGTTTCTAAATAAGGTCATTTAATAACACGCTTTCCTGTCACATCTCTGTAAAATAGAAACTCACTTCCACTTATAGAGGATGTCGGTCTGCTGTCTGAAAGCTCTGTGCATGACTGCCAAGTGGACACAGAAATGAGTCGTTTCCCTAGTTTTTCTTTCTTTCCTTTTTTTTTTTTTTTTTTACAAAAAAAGACCTTGTTAATAAATGAGTCATTTTCCTTTCTAAAAATAAAGAAGAAGAGGATGAAGGGGTTAACCCTTTCACATCATTTTTACCAGCGTTGCTCTGAGAAGTAGCTCCTACAATGAGCTGAGCAGATGCGTAGTTCCATCAAGTGTTTTGATGATTCTAGGTTAAGACCCAAAAAACCCACTTTGACATTCTGTCGAATGTCAGTGCAAATTAATAAGTTACAGTCAAATATTAAAGTCACGTTGCTCAAAAAAACTTCCGCAAACATACAGCCGGACACCTGAGGTGTGCAGGAATCAAAGAAGTGGAGCAGACTTAACAAAATGTTGCAGGATTCCATTAGTTTCTGCTGGAGATGTTTGTCCTGCTGGGTTTTTAGATTTGACGGATCTCTGGCTTGTTTTTCCCATGAACCTTTTTGATACGATGCCTCGAAGCAAACGCAATTTATTTCACAAACATAAGGCAGATAGCACTACAAACAGCTTGAGAGAAGCGATACCCAAACACTCTGTTTCATGACAGCTACAGTGGGCCCATCTATTCTCTGGGTTATGAATTATGGATCACTGTTAATAGCCTTTTTCTCCCTTGTTTAACCTTTTGTGGCCAGATGCTTCTGCCTGATGGTTGCTGATTCTTGGACTTCCTTACTCTCTTCTTGTCCCCAACATCACACTCCTGATCACAATTTTACTGTCTCGTTATTAAATTACACGATGCAGAGGCTTCAGTGGCTCAGGGAGACGAAGGCAGGTTAAGTCTCTGGCCGACTGACCCTCTCTGAGGACTTAACCCACCGTCCCACCTCGCTGCTGCATAATGGATGAAGGACAGGCATTGGTAGGGAGGAGTGGAAGCAGGCCCTTATTACCTTGTGATTCATTTTTAATGAGGTAAACAGGTCTTTCCAGGTCACCTGGATGCTCAGAAACACATACTCATGGCGGATGGTGTGACTTCCCCGTCGCCTACCTCAGTGCTGCCCATTTTGACATCCACCATGGCTGCAGGGCCTGCATAGCATAATTAGGCCTCACTGTCTTTGACAGAACGTGTCTCACTTCCCACTGAGTCCTCTTCTGTACTTCAAGTCAGATGGCACCAATTATACAGTGGAAAGAAGACCTTATTAGAAGTGCTCCAGGCAGCCTTTGCCTTACTTTTCCTCTTAGGTTGAACTTCCCAGAGGTGAGGTGCACACCAGGACTACCAGAGCAACAAATACATCACTGGATATTTTCATATGGTGATCTCATTGCACTTTGCAGCTCACATATTGAATTGTAAATGTTTAATAGAGCAACTGTTTAAAGGGGCAGTATTATGTGGTTCCCAGGTACATAGTGCTATTTTATAGCACAATTAAGTAACTGTTACCTTCAGTTGTTATAAAAATGCTGCATGTATCAAATATGACTTAAAGGAAATTTCACTTTGAAATTGCGTCTCTGTCTCTTTAAGAAACTCCTGGTCTTTCTGAAACTCAACCTTCAGAAAGTCATCACAATGTTTTAGTAGGTCCTACAATGCGTTTAGCAGATGTGCAGTTCAACCAGGTGTTTGCTAATTGCAGCTGGCTAGTCTGAAGGAGCCGAGTGAGGGAGTCCTGGGGAGGGCTGTTCTGTGAGGAGGAAGCTCTGAGGATGGGAAACTGCAGCTCAGAGGAGGAGCTTTGTCCTCTAAAGCGGGGCTAGGTCCACCCAGGTGTTTTGCACACCTGAATGGTTTCCATGGAGATTAAAGGATTCATCAAACATGCATGAAAGAATCAAGGTAACACTCCAGGTATGTTCTTGACGAGGGAATAACATAACATGATGAATACTGGCCTTTTATGAATAATAGAAAAAATATATACTCTCTGTAGTCACTGCTGGTGTCTGTGCTGATAAATAACTGGCCGTGATCAGTTGGAAACGCAATAATTAAATCTTTTTTTCCAATCGGTGAACACACCACACCTAAACACAACAGTCAATGCTGAAAACCCCACTCTTCAGTGTAGAAGTGGTTACTGAAGTTACGGATAATATTTTACTGGGGCATGTTGGCTATTCACTGAGACTGCTACAACAAAAAGCTAGTCTTTCACTGTTGTCCTGAACCAGTTATGTACTTTTGCCATTTTGATCATTTTATACCCGACTTTTTCGGTACAAAAGAAGCTGCATATTAAAACATCACTTAGCAAACAGAAATGAGTGAAGTTTTTATCCTGTTTGACACCTTTTGGAAATCTCAGGATTAATATCAGCATCTACATCATCTTCTGCAGGGAATACATGCAGAAACTGCTGTCCACAGATTGTAAAGCTAACCATGTTAATTGTTGATAGGCAGTTTAAAACATTAACTTCAGATGACTTTGTTATAAAATAGTAAAACCATGTTTATTGGAGTTTGATCACACATGAACTGCTGTTCATCCTATACCTGAAAGCAATAGTTTTGAATATTTGAAGTCATTCAATATTTTGCTATTATCAGTAACGGTTCCTGTAATAGAAAGATTTCAAAGCTCATCCCTGGTGCAATCCTAACCATTTCAGAAAACTCATTTTAGCTAATTAAAACAACTCAAACTGAAAGTGCTGGACCTGTGGTGTAAAACGCAGTATTAGCAGATATTAAACATCTACAGTTTCAACAGATTGCCGTACCCTCAGAATAAATTCTGTTACAAAATTCTGCTGAAATGATAGTGGTAGAGAGTAAGGGAATCAGTCCCACTGATAATACTGAAATCGTGAAAAAGCTCAGTAATATGATGCTGGTGCAGAACCGAAACCCTGTTGTAAAATCCCAGTTTAGTTAACTTGGCAGAGTCAGTCAGTCAGTCAAGTTCATTTTCACATTTCAGTAACAAGGTAGATCAAAGTGCTTTACATCATAAAAACACACAAAAAAATCAACAATTAAAATATTTGATTTTTGTATAGTGGGAGAGGTTTCTGGGGCGTAATCAGGAGTGACTGCATTAAAGAAGAAGAAAGACTCATGTTGCTTTCAGGAGCAAAGGTACTGCGAGAATTGTGGCTATGCAAAAACTGAAAAAAAAAGATGGTTGTGATTTTTAGTTTTAGTTTTTTGATTACAATTTTGCTTTGACAAAACATTTGGCCCTAATTTAGTTTCGTAGAAAACCAGCTAACCAGCTAGCTGCGTCACCAATTGTTCTCAGGATTTATTTCCTTTTCCACAAACTTACTGTCACTTTAGATAAATGAACTATTACTGACAATACCGTGACCTAAACTTATTTTTTTACAATTCAAACCGTTCCTTTGAAGAGAAATTTGACTCAGCTAAAACTGACATTATTGGGTTAAAACTGTACAGAAGCCAGAGATCAGAATTTGGCAGGAAATCTCAGATCAGTGAATCTCAGGTATTCAGTTATGCTTTACCTAGTTTGTAACACACACACACACATATATGGAGTTGCTGTCTTTTTTAGTTTTGCTATTTCTTTGTGTGTCATGTTATTGCAGCATTCGTCCCCCCCGCCCCCATATGCCAAATGACAGCAGATAAAACTGAACATTGTTGTGCTCTAATGGAAAGAAAATGGGCTCCCTCAAGCAGGCGCCTCGTACCGGAGTGGCAGAAATTGGATGACAGGCGAGAATGCATGTACGAGGCATCATCTGGGAAATCAAACCTGCTCAGCTCACTTGCTCTGAAAGTCGGCATACAGGTACACCTTCGCAAACAGGGAGGTGGAGAACTCCCACAGCAATTCTCCGTGAAGCCTGCCGGGGCTGTGAACAAGAGGAGAGAAAAAAAAAGAGAGAGAGAGAGTCAGAGAGAGAGAGTGTGTGACAGGAAGGTGAGAACAGGAACAGATGGAGAGATGTGGAGAATCTACATTTCCAGTCATTTAAAACAGGTGCTATACATAGCCAAGCTTCCAGCCCATCATTTCATCTAAATGATATCATTACAGCTGAGAGTCATTAAAAAAAAATATCCTTTTTCTCCAGACTATATAGATTTCCACAATCTCCCCAGGGAGCGAGGATAAAAATGAATTTAAGGCCCCTGAAGACACAGAATTTGCTTTTTTATCACCACATATCCTGGCTGCACATGTGCCACTGGGCTGCATACAGGATTAGTTTGGATCTTTTTTTTATCTGCCCGACTGGCTACCGGCTCTCTCACCGCGCCTACGACGACCGTTTCCCCCAGCTGAGAAAAGCTCTGCGTTCAGCCGTGAACAAAAAACTCTTGAGCACACGCTCCCCCTGCTGATGTTCAGTATGGATCTTCAGTCATATCCCTCCACTCTTCGTCAACATGTGGAGCATTTGATATTGGAAGGGCAGATTTCCCTAAAGGCTGTCTTACATCAGTTAGAAAGAGATATATTTATTTAGCTTCAAAAGAACGTCTTCCTCTGAATCTACATGAAGAATTTTACTGAGCAGATGCTGAATGATACATCAAGCAGAAAAGAAAAAAAAAAACCCTTACCTTCAACTTATTGCCACCAGCGAGAGCTTGCACGGCGAGGTTGGGGTCAAACTCAGACTTAATGAGAGTCACCCTACGCACTGGAAGGAGCTTTGATGTGGCAGCTTCTATCCATCTCACAGAACAGAGGAGTGATGGATCAGATCCGCCTGACACCAACTCCTCCTGAGTTCTTTGTTCCTGTGTTTATTTCTGGCGGTTCTGCCCGGTTACACCGGATTCCGCCGCGCAGAATGCCGGGTAATTGCAGCCAGCATATGTTTGGTACCCCAAGCAAAGTCTAATCAAGCGGTGGTTGCGGAAAGGACTGTTTGATCGGTTTGGTCGGCTTTCCACGGTGGTCGTTGCCTGAGCTGTTAAACAGATGAGTCACTTAGATCAAACTTTGCTTTTTCGTCTAAATAACCATTATAGTTGTCTGTAGATTTTGATGGACTCGAACAGATGGCTCGGGGCGATAAAAGCTGATGAATGGAATCTAAGGAGGCAGTAGTTGTAGAAAATGTGCGCAAATCCCGGTCTGTGTTCTGCTAATGTCAAAAAAACACAATTACACAACTGCGGTGTTTCCATGAAATAATTAAATAAAATTAAAATCACATGTGAATAAGCTTGTTGATGCGATAAGTCAGAAATAATTCAGTCACGGCCCTAGCGCTCTTCATCTGTCATCCATCAGAGGAGACATCAGCGTTGGAGCAACTGCTACACTAAAGCTCCTTCCCCACAGTGGAACCTGCTGTGAATGCTAATGCTAGTTAGCACGGCCACCGATTATGGTGGACAAACAGTTTTCCTTAACATTAGGTAACTTCTCTCCCCCCAAGTTCACCTGAAACATTCAGGCTCATGGGATCTTATTTTAAGAGTTTATTGTAAGGGTTTTTGTTTTAATCTACTTTTACAAATGTCCCTTCAACTATACATTTATGTGTCTCTTACAATTATGGTAGCTGTGGATGTCGATTTTTCCCATTTTTGTCCTTTTCAAGTACCTTGCAGAACTATTCACACAGTTCATCTCTGTGTGATTTCCAGCGGGTTCTGCTCTCAGTGGTTTGTTAGAGAACATGCAGCACCATGAAGACCCAGAAACACACTAGAAAGCTCAGGGAGGATGCTTAGGTCGCAAAATGATGACTTCGAACATTTCACTGAGAAAATGTCTGCTTTCAACGCAGTGTTATACTGACAAGCTCAGCAGAGAAAGCATCATTCAAGGAAGCAGCCCAGAGTCCAATGTTAACTCTAGGATGAATGCTTAGCTAAGGTGAGATATTCTGTGACCTTTAGTATTCCTCACTTTGTGCCATTACCCCTGATTCATAGCGGAAGCCAATTTTCTTTTACTTCCACTAGTGCTGTTGTTTACGGTTGCTGGGTTACACATTTGCTGTTGATTAAAGCTTTTCCCACTGCAGTTTCTTTACCTGTAATAAACGACAACACACCAGAGGTGAGTACACTGTAAGGATGTTTTTAAAAGCCATGAGGACAACTCACGGACAGCGCGTCACCCGTCACTTCTGATGGACTCCCAGTCCATGAGATGACAAGACACTGTGGCCGGATGTCAGCCACAACAGCATTATTAATGACCTCATGTTTTCCAAAGGAGGGCCTGCGTGATTACAAGAGCACCGAGGCGTAAAATTACCTGAACAGCAACCAAATTGATGAAGTAATGCTCAACAAACAAGGCAACCTTATTTTTCTTAAAGCAGCCGCAGACCAAGCCAGAGCATATCACCCAAGCTAAACAGTTAGCATGGCTCATGCTAAGGGAGAGAGGGGTGAAGGAGATAGTCAGTGTTCTATCTTTTTAAGGTGTCTACATGAGTGTAGGATATTTGGGGATATGCCATTTATAGTTATTTTTCAAATGCCTAACAAGCATAACAAATCACATAATGGGTTTCATCAATTTTGCTATTAGTCCAGAATAATCTAGTCCAGGTTTGACATGTCTAGTCGTTGTAGTTTTTAAACAAGAGCAGATTAAGAAAGCTCAAGACAGTAAAAAATTAGACGGACTCACCAACTTCAGCTTCATCACTTCAATGAGAGACTCTTAAAGAATGTTTTCCGCTGATTATGGTTAACATTAACACTAACTTCCATGGTTTTTGGTCTGTAAATATAACAATAGCAGTTTTCTAAAGGTTGCATGACAGATGGACATTAGACACTATTTAGACGCTTTACTGTACGAAAATCGAACTAGTCAGAGCACATTGTCAGAACACTGGTCATAGTCCAGATAGAGCTCTGGGTCGGAGTGTGGCTATGTGGGCTTTTCATCGGTAAATGAAAGGAGCAAACCTAAACTCTCTTCGTCGAGTATTTGAGTTAAAGCTGCCAGCAACATAAGCTTTTGATCCATCTTCCTTGCTGTTCTCGCTTCCAGCTCAGTCTGGGTTTTTTAGCCTTCACTTGGATTCCACTGAAAAGATTTTCTACCGGGCCAATCAGCAAACAATGACGTTGATTTTCTGCGATGTTTTAGAGTTGTAGTCTGCTTTTAGTTTTAGCAACAGCAGCACAGGAAGTGAATGAGGCTGTTCAGTCTGTTGGCCACGCTTTCAAATATTAAATTAATATCCACATCTGCCAGATTGCCTTCACAGTGCAGAATGGTTATTTACAGTGCAGTGCATTTCTGATAAGCTTCTTAGCGCCAAACCGGTCAATTATGTACGTCAAGTTAGCAAACAGGTAAAATTCAAAACTTTTAACAGAATTCACGAATCAAGGAAGCAAATTTTCTGTCAACAGCTGAGACCCTTTGGACGAAGCAAAGCGTAGAATAAGGCTGGTTTATACCAGGCGTCACAAGCTTGGTCATAAAGTATGTTTCTATCTGCTGAGCACATTGTCAATGGAAATAATTAACCTTGTTCTAACAAACATGAACGTGACCTACTGTAAGTATTAGTCTTATAAGTTTAATGTTGAAAATTTAATTGGAAAGTATTTATCCTGCCTAATATTTGTTATTTTCTCATAATGCTTTATGTTCTCATTTTAATCTTTATATTACTAGGATTTGGACGAAAGGTTATATTTTCATTTGATAACATAAATGTAAAGTATTAAATGTGATGATATGATCAATTGCTCAGTACTTGAGTAATCCTTTTTCACAAATACTTTCACGGTCACTTGCGTTATTTCATGGATGGATCCTTTTTTACTTTTATCCAAGTAAAAATACATCAAAGTGGCGCTACTCTCAGTAGGAGAGGCCAACCCTGAGAGAAAACCTTCGTCTTCCATTATTTTCTCCAACTTCGTTGTGAATGCAACAGCAAACATTCCCCGACATTCGCTCACTGCCTCAGTGGAAAGTTTTTGCTCTGCCTGTTTTGTGAAGATGCTTGACTCTAGCGCCGTGCTCTGGCGCAGACAGGGTTTCTAAAACGCCAAAAAAACAAAAAAAAACAAACAAACAAACTGTAGCACCATTCCTTCCAGGTTATGTTTAAACCTTGTATATCTTTTCAGTGTTTGGAGGATTGTTTGCTGGTGATCTGCCTCCTCATCAGTCTAACAAATGGAGGCCTTGTTCACTCCCTGCTTTCAAGTTCTTAAATGCTATGTTAATGTGGAGCCTGCATTCACTTATATCTTGCTTTCCATTGGCTTGCTCGCCGCAATTTGCTCCTAATGGTCCAACCACCACCGCACCCCCACCTACCCTCCACCCCACTCCCTCTGTCATCCACTTCCCCATCCCCTTCCCCCCATTTTCCTCTCCTACTTTCTCTCTCTCTCTCTTTGCTTCTCTCTTTCCAGCCTTGAGGCGTCCCGTTTCAACTCCTTCGCTTTCAGTCACAATGCTGTGGAGAGGTCTGAATGGTTGGGGTGGGGGTGGCAGAGGGGGCATTTAAGAGAGCAGTAGGTGGGAGTGGAGTCTGACTGCAGAGGGTCTTCTGTTTCAGAGAAAAGGGAGTTCTCTCATTCACTCTCTCTCTCCCTCTCTGTCTGTCTCTCTCCTCACTGGCTGCAGCACATCAGCTGGCTCTCTAGGTAGACGAGAGTAAACACTCATAGAGAACAGAGAAAAGATGACAGAGCTGTCAGCGCTCTGAGAGCCACGGAGCGGTGGGAACATTTTCTCTGACTGGCTGAGGAGGCTTTCTGCTTCCATTTTTCCCCGTCAGCTGAGAGGCTGTGAGCGTTTTCTGCGAGGTAAGTCACCTTCTCTACCTGCATGGAGCTGATGGGTTCACCTCACTGACACAGAGCGCTCGCACTTTTTAAAAGCTCACAACTTTCACCACTTTTTTTTTCCTGATTGTTTTAATCAGACCATATGAATGCCTTCTATTGGAGAGATGCGACTATGTCAAAACATGTGACAGGTGTTATAAGGAATGACTTATTTTAGCAGTTTTACCGCTGAGTTATTCAAATATGTTAAACAGGAAAGTTGTAATGTCTGAGTATTAAAAATAGGCCAAAAGTTTAGATGTTTTTTCTTGATTAAGCTCTCTGATTTCTGTTTCATTCACATAACATTTCTATTGTTTTAACATTCCTGAACACATTTCTCACACATCCAGATAACGATGTATGCGATGTTGGCTGTAGGAAAATAGTTTGGTCCTTGTATTAATGAGCCAGGACTTCAGACTCCCTTAATTACACTCTTTACTGTACTCACCTGGGAGTCATTTATGTCCTGTAGGAGAAAGTGTTTGCTCCTTTTTGCTTTAGAAAACAAGTGGAGGCGCAGTTCATTATTATTATAACTATTATTATTATTATTTTATTTGTTTAACCAGGTAAAACCTCATCGAGATCCAAATCTCATTTGCAACACAGACCTGGGCAGAAAACACAAAGCAACCTGGTTACACAAAAGTAAAACAAATGAAACCAAACTGCTCAAAATAATTTTAATGACATAAGATCTGACATCTTGAGTTCAGACTGGAGCTGATTCCATGCTGCAGAAGCCGTAACATCGAACGCTTACCACTGTTTTCCTGCTTGAACATGTGAAAGCAGCAAAAGAAAAATGTTGCCTGAGTGTCTTGGGACCCGGCAGGCAGATTGTGACGATCTGCTGGTTTACTCTGCCTGCGTTAAGGCTGATGCTGGGTCGAGGTTCTGCCGGTGCTGAAGAGCAGAGACTGGCTACAGTCGGAACATGTGCACATGCTCTCCACCGACTACAGGTCCAGCTGTAGAATTTACGGTAGCCGGCAGAAGCCTGGGCTGGTGTAACCCGGGAGACACAGACGGACAGCTGATCCGCATTAGAAGCTGCCGGTTTGGGTCCTCTCCCAGATCTCCATGCCTCGCACGCTGCCGGCTGGAAAGTTGCAGCCTCTCTAACACACACACAGTCGGCGGCTCTCCCTGATCCCCAGGTTGGTGTCATGGTGGTCCCAGGAGAAAAGAGGAGCCGAGGCTGTCTGACAGATTAGGAAATAAAACTGGCATTCACTGACGGGGGTGTTGGTGGCAGATATGCCGTTTCTGGAGCCCTGCCAGTCGGGTGTTTCTTCTCAGAACAAAAAGACGGTGGTCTGTGGACACAACTGTCACTGACATGAGAACAGCATGAGAATGGTAAGCAACAAAACAAAGAAAGGCCTGACAAGTCTGCCACTAGACACCGCAGTCCAACTGAGGATGTATATTTTTTTGATAGTGTGGCATCTTTAGCTGATCCGTTTCTGTTTTCTACAGCCTACTTGTCCAAAACACACCAACAAATAGTGCCTTGTATTTCCCTCAGATCTCATAATGACTTTCTTCAAAACTTAACCATGCAAGTCAGAAAACCAGAAAAAAATCACCAGTTGGGAGCCCAGACAGCAGAATACAGCCAGGAGATTGACAATTACTTTCTTCTGCAGCTCTGTTCATGTGAGACAGTTTCTGACTGCAGCCGTAACGGTGCTCCAAACACAGCCAGCCACGCTACATTCAGAAATCAGGTCATTAGAGCAAACTCCACATTTCCATCTCAGGATACCCAGCAGAGACATTGCTGTTGAACAGAGGGAGAAAAGCGAAGTGGGCTGAAAAATGGGAGATCTTACATCAACTTATTTGAACTTTACGTCATGTTATGACGTTACTCCCTCATCAAAAACATACCTGTAGTGTTGCCTTGATTCTTTCATAAATTTCTGATAAATCCTTGAATCTCCATGGCAACCATTCAGCTGTGCCAAATGCTTGGGTGGATGTAGCTCCGCCTTCGAGACGCAGCTCCTCCTCAGAGCTGCAGTTTCCAACACGTAACACGGCCCCTTCAAAAGCCTTCAGGAAAGATGTTCACTGATGTCTAAATGTGGTTGGAAGGTGACTGGCAGTGGTTAAATTGACCAGCACTTTCAACATCTTTGTTGAGATAACATCCGTGCACCAACTATTAAAAAAAGCAAAATGAAATGACCCTATCTTGTTCCTTCACATATTTGTGCTGTCAATGTTCATGAAAAATGATTGTGCTTTGGATTTATTTCACATGAAACTAAAGATTTTGTTGCATGGATACTTTATTCAGATCAGCTCACATGCATGCCTGTTGTGTTGGTGCTGAACATTGGTATAGTCTGTGACTGAAGGGGAGAGGAAGACCGTCAGGATCCCAGGGCAGCTCTTGTTAGACGGTGACTGAAAGTGACTTGCAGATAAACCAGCCTTTGTGTGGTTTAATTGTCTTCCTTGATTAGAGAATCAAGAAAGACATCCAAAATGTCTCCAAGAAGATTTTGATGTTGGAAAACCAATTTTGATTGTCACAAACATTTCAAATATGGTCTGAGGACCTCCATCTGAGAGAACTGCACATAGTCTCATGGTACAACAGCTCATGCTTCACACATTAATGTTTCATGTTGGGTCGACTATGCATATAAGCAGCCTCTGACAGTCACACTTGGTATAGCAATGAGTGGGAAAAGCAGCCTTTGTTTGGACAGCTGTCAGCTCCCAGAGCTTCATGCCCTACAAAGCTCTCAGAGAGGGCGACTATCTCTGACCCCACTTAGCTCCTTCACTGGTGATCCAGAGCGTACTATAATCATGGGTATTCATGATGACCCATGTCGGCCAGGACTCGGGAGAAGGTTTTGTCTGGACTAAGTCAACGTCATCTTTAATTCAACCTTTGTTTGCCGCCTCTTCTCCTGCTCTCTTCTGTCATCTTGTTTTTCTCCTTTGATTTGTTCGATTAATGTCGTTGCTGGCATTTCTGCGTAAAAACTTGAGTCATCATAAATGTAAGATAAGGGTAGTTCTTGAACTATTTTAACATGTATTGTTTTTGACCATCTGTGGTCCAAAAGGTTTTTCAGAGGAGGTGATTGATTGTGACTACCGACCAGCGCCGAGGTTGAAGATGCGCTCTAAAAGCTTTTGTTTCAAAAATGGCCTCAACAGGGCTGGATTATGGATTTGACCCAGAATCCACAGATGCAGGTATTCAACTCAAAAATCAAGACGGCCAAATAATCTGACATGAATGTTTTTGGAAAGCTGGATCACCAAGACTGAACCATTCTTAAAGCATGAATGTTAAAAACTGTGCCACCATGCAGCCTGGAATTCTTCAGCTGTGAAAGTAAAAACAACAACCCCATAATATCTACCAGCAGCCTCCTAAAAACTGAATTTAAAAATAAAAATGATTGACATAAACATTCCCTGTCTAACTGATAGGATACTGTCAGGACTGCTGGGTAAAAAAACGTTGTATGATGTATTCTCAAAAGGGAAATTGATTATTTGTTTCTTTAAGATGACATTCACCATAATTTCAGTATAATTTCACTAAAACATCCGTCAGATTCGGAGTTCAAACAAATATTTCTCATGTTTGGAAATTAAACAGTCTTGTGGGACATTTTTCTGTGTCCCATTGAAGACCAGTTACGTTAGTCATCAGTCCATCTCAAAGGAGTCTTGTCCTTCCAGATGGTTTCCTGATGCTCCTCCAATTTTAATGTGCAACGCCAAAGGAGTGGAAGCCGGGGGTTCCGGGATGCCTTTGTTTTGCACTGGCCACCATAGGAGCGAGCCAACTGATGAGCACGTGGTAGATTCTTTACTCGTCTACTCTACACCTCCAGCAATGACCTCCCACATAGGAATGTGTGAGCCATAATCTTCTTGGACAAGATGGGAACCCTTTGAGAGGGGCAGACTATTTAAATGGAGTAAAATGATAGAGAAAAAAAAAGAAAACACCCGGGGAAGCCGGTGAAGAGTCGACCTCAGAGACCGGGGTCATTAGGCTCATACAAGTGTATGAATGGAAGGCACTCGCAATTTGGACACGCAACACGCTTCAGGCTTTCAGACATACAAGGACAAACAGATGTCCGGGTATCACAGCCAACATGCTTCTATTTGTAGCACAGAGAAGAAGGAAGAAAAAACTCTTTTCCATCCTGTTTGAAAGGAAGTAACCAATAAACAGCCAGCATTGGGCTAAAGGAGGCAGACTGTGAAAGCTCTTCTTCATTTTTACTCAACGTCTACATTTACCCTTCCAGATCCTTCTCCTGCCCTTCTCCAATGTTTGAGCTGCAGCTCAAGCAAATGAAATATGTCACAGTTTCTCAAATTTATTTTATGATGCCTTGGCCCCTCCAGAAAGTTTCACATGAAGCAGTTTCCCCTTATGAATCAGTGAAGTATGTTCTACTCTTTCTTTTGTCCGGCCAGATAAGGGGCCAGTTATCACCAACCAAAAGCCTTGGCAGCCTTTTAAGTGTTTCATTAGGTATGTTGCTATGGTGAGACTTTAAAGTTCAGAGGAAAACAGTGTTTGCTCTTATTTAACTTGTTAAGCTACTTAAACATCATGTTTTTTCCCCCTGGTAACATGTTTTATAGCATAAATGGGCTGACCTGATACGTTGGCATTTTCTATTTTCACTTTCATTAAACATAATTTCTATAACTTTGAAATACCCTCTCTCTCTGAATTTGACGTGGATATGTAATCCTTGCAACATATGAAAGTTTAACTAAAATTGAATATTAAACAGTGTGTTTCAGAAAGCATGAACTATCTTGTGTTTCCAGAAGTACATCTTTGAGGTCAGACTCTGATGTTGGGCAAAAAGGCCTCTTTTGGAGTCTTTTCTCTACTTCCTCTCGAATGTGTTCTACCAGGTTGAGGTCAGTTCTCTGCAGGTTTCTTCACACCAAACCTTTTGTGCTGGTGCTCAATCATTAACAAGAAGTGGCCGTCACTAAACTTTTCCCACAAAGTTCTCCAGTATTTATTTTAACTTCCAGATTACCAAGGACATCTATCTATAGTGTCTTGCAATCAGTCACATAATTTATCTTTTTTTTTTTTTACCTCCTGTTGGAAGTTGTAGTGTTGCAGTATTTGCTCCATTATGCTGCATTTGTAGCGGGGACTTTATTGTTCATGGAAGGTGGGATTGGAGCTCTTTGGAGGGTTGGGACATTTTGTGGACATTTTGTCTCTGGTTGGAGATGGGGTCTATGTGAGGGGATTAAGGTCTAGACCGGGACGGTTCTGGTTCTGGCTGTGCCTGGCCCAGCTCTGGACTGATGTGCTGCTCCGTCATGCTGGAGGTTTGACCCATCTAGAGACAATGGAATGGACGGGTACATCTCCTGATGTGAACCCGAGGTTCACATTGATCATGGTAGAACTCCTTCCAGTCTGCTGCTCCCTCAGAGTGGAATCAGCACTAAGTTGAATAAGTTGGTTTCTTTTAATGTATTTACAGACATTATTGGGTTGTAAAAATGTGTTAGTAAATGTTTTGTGAAGATCAGCTTGCACCTTTATTGGTTTGTTTGTGCATTGCTATTTTTCCTGCTTTATTTACCATACTGCATGTCCGGCTGGTTTTGGCATCTGTGGTTTTATGACTGATGGGTGATTGTCTGTGTGTTGCTGCTGCCATTCTTGGCCAGATTCCTCTTAAAAAAGACATTTTTCATCTCAGTGACAGCTGTTTGTCATTGTAATGTGAACATTACAATTCGCAACATCCACAAATTGACCTTGAAAGCACAGAGAAAGTTGCCACAGTGGAAACAAAGGCACACCAATGCTCATTTGAGACTGCAAGGAGAGCGTGCTCTCACCTTGCAGCGGATTACCTGAGACACAAGGTGTTAGTTTCATGGTAGGTTTAGATTAGCTGCTTAAAGTAACACGAATCCCACTGTGTAGCATTACAAAAGCAGCTGCCAGGCAAGCACGAGTTTTACAGTAATTGCAGTGCAGCGTGAAAACAGAGGAGGACGACAGTTGAACCTCCAACTTTTACATGTCTGGAGAAAGCAGTTGGTGTGCAGGTGGGTCATGCTGGATGCATGCTGAACAGACAGCGAGCATTCAGCATCTCCATCTGGAGAGGGTGAAAAGGGCAGAGGGAGCCGTAAAACACACTGATGGGTCTCACTGCCAGCCAGCCGTCTTGTAACAACTGGACTAAGATTTGAGTTTCAGCTCTCCAGTCGGGACAAATGAACATCAACATTTATTTTCTTCATATCTCTGTGTCAAAATTGGAAATTGTTTCTGCTTTTTTTTTTTTTTTTTGGACTGCTATCAATCATACGTGTCCGCTCTGGCTCCGTATCAACACAGGTTTATTATTATGATTTTTTTAAAAAATTTTATTAACAGCATCAGCCTCTGAGTGTTGGCAGGAAGCTCTCTCCACGCTTCCAGATAAGTGTTTCTGCTGGCATCTCACATCCAGCCTCCCCATCCACCTTATCAGCCAGGAACACACAGCCCCCCCCCTCCACACCCCACATGTCTATCTGTGTCATCACAGCCAACGGGGTCACAGTTAAGAGCCGATGAGCACAGCCTCACTTTGATGATACCAGCCTGTTTTTTCCCCCCATCCATCATAGCAAAGTATTCCTGATTTCACTCCATATGAGAAAGATAAATTGTGATTTATTCGCTCCACACCAGAGCCAGCAGCATTCCAGTGCTCCTTCTCGACCCCCTCTAGTGGCTCAAGGAGGGAACTGGAGTCATCACAGCAGCCTTATCACTGTCAAAGATGGCCTTTAAATACCTGCATGTAGTTCCTCTGTAATACTTTAATTCACTGCATATATGAGTAGACTGGACATGTGGGAACAGTGTATTTTACAAAAGCACATTCCATGCTCAGGCTTAAGTTGCATGTGTTCACACTGCTAAGTTCACCAAACTCTGAACCCAGGGATTTCATCTTGAATCCCTGGGTTTCGAAACTTTTGAATAAATTTTTTGTCTCCATATTTTTCATGTTACAGCCTCTGAAAAGTAATGTTAAGCGACCATTCATCACTTGGTAAAGAAGTCTCTTACGTCCACTTTCTGAAGTTTTTTTTAACCTGGTTGCCATAGCAATGAAGACACTATAGTGCAACAGCTTATTGTTTTACAATCATGTCTTTGTCACATGATTTGGGGTTCAAATATCTCCTGTATTTCGGTTTCACAGTTTCAAGGTGGTAAATCTTGAAGTCACATTTCTTGTAAGTCATATTTTTATAACAACCAAAGGTAACAAAGTTATGTCATAGTTATGTCATAGAATTGCTAAAGCAGAGGAACATCTGTGAGGAAGAGTTAACATTTCTCACGCTAGCTATGGGTCTGTGAAGCATGGTGGGACCTGCTGAGGAAAAAACTAAGACCCTGATTAGACAGAACGAGGAAAAGCTCCAACAGGAGAGCACAGCGAGGCTGGCTGTCTGCAGCCAGTTAGCTGCGTCCTGAGGTCATGACCTGACCGCATCAGTGTCACATTAAAACCCAACCCTGCTCTACCCCAGCACGACTGGACCTGTCTCCTCGTTGGGTTAGCGCTTTGATTCACGACTGTTCTGTCACAATGATTGTAGAGCTCAGCACGACGGAGAATTCATAACAGCAGAAACTAAAAAAGAAACAAAAAAACAGCACCGGTCTGCCGGAGTGTGAGGTGATGAAAAAATCGAGCTTTTCTCAGATGCAGTAACAACAGTCTCATCGATCTTAAACCGGACCACCGACTCTGGCTGAGCGCCTTCCTGTTGTTCGTGATTGTAACTCGGAGCTGCAGTGCTGTCCTCAGCAACTTTTTCTCTCCTCAGACAGTGGAGATACAGATCAATATTCGCCTGCCCTGCTCCAGGACGCCTCGTAGACTGTGAGTTTATCAGCACATTCTACTGCATTCATTTGAGACATAAAAGAAGTTGTCATTAAAGAAGCAAGTATTTTCTGATTCTGCACGGAGCTTTGGGTGCTCCTGATTTGTAGTACTGTGGAAGATAATTGGTCTCTTTAGAGATCTCTGCTGAGTTGGTAGGTTTTATCACATTTAAATGTTTCATATCAAATATGTTTTATAATTAGACATAGATAAATAGAGAATGTCGTTTCTTATGGTGATAGCCTTTATTATGGGAAAAAATGGTGAGTGGGCTGAGTAATTCTGCTACTATTGATGGAAGCATCAGCCACCAAGGTGGAGCCCAGACTTTGATGAGGTCACTCCAAAACCTTTCCTTCTTCTTTTATGTAGCTTTTTAGAGCTTTGGACCATTGTCCTGCTGCAAAATTTAAGTTTGATTGCTAGGTTTCTCCTTCAGAATTTTATTTTATTTTATTTTTTGCAAAATTGGACCATTTCGTCCAGATCTTAAAGCAGCAAGAAGTCCCAGACTATCACAGTGCCACCACCATGTTTGTCTGTGGGTAAAATTATATATTTTTTTCTGAAATGTCATGTTATTTGTTTTGCCAGATGTAGCAGGCGCACACCTTCCAAAGCGCAGCATTTTTGTCTCAAGGAATATTTTCCCAGATCTTCCACATGTTTTTTAGGGGAAAGTGTGACGTAGGCTGTTGTTAGTTTTTTTGGCATTGAATGCCAGTTTTAGAAATTTCTTTCATTTGTCGATTCATAAATTTATATTTGTTGGTTTGCACTTGGGGTAAAGTATGATGACCAGTACTGGTTCATTAGTAAATGGTTAATGGTTCTAACTCTGGTTTACTGGAACACAAAGCCTCAGATATGGCTTTAAAACATTTTCCAGACTCATAGATGTCAACGACTTTGCTTCTCATCGTTTCTTGAATTTCGTTAGAATTTATTTTAGATTGTAAAAAAAAATAATAAAGTTTTGCCTTTAGTGATCATTTGGTTGCTGTCAGACCCGTTTTTAAATGATTTCCTATTTCCAGACTTCTGGTGGTAATGAGGCCTGGCGGTCTAAATGGTTTTTAGTGAACTATACAGATAAATTATTTCATCAGTTACAACTAGAAATAGAATAGAAATATAAGGTATTGTCCCACAGTGGAGAAGTTCAGGTGTCACACTAGCACATTAAGGTAAGTGGAAACATGGATCTTAACACAAAGGTAAAAATAAATCACCAGACAGTTTCTGAAGATGAGAGCATGGAAATCATGATTGGTTTCTCATAAGGCCTACTTGGTGTGGATAGTTCTTTTCCCACTCATATATGAAATCAAAACATTTGTTTAGGTTCTCTCTGTCTGATCTGAAACCAGTAAGTGTGACAAAAAGCAAAAACAGGTGAAATCTGTTAGGAGGAGAAGGCTTCACTTTAGATCCGGTTCCCTTTCATTTGGCCCTCTCGTTGTGCCGTCACCCCATCTCAAGGTAACAGTGGAGTCGGCCACTCACCCCCTCCTTCAGTCCCTGTACTGGCGACCCAGATTTGGATTCTGTACCAAGAAGACAAGCTGAGTTTTTGTCATGGCTGACCTATAAAACTAGGGAAGCCTGATAAATTCTTCACAAATAGGAAGAAAGCAGGAGCCTCTTATCAGCCCCGTTTAACATGCAGTCCTGTGACTTGAGCTGTGCTTGTAGTCATTGAATATTTAGAGCTTTAACACACCAAGTGGGGCATGCTGCCTTATTATTCAGTTTATTTGTTGTCGTGTTAAAAAGTGGATCTGTTTACACTGCTGCTAATATACTCTAACGGCTGCTGAGCTGCTTGTTTTTTTTTACCCCTACGACAGAAACAACTACAGTGACGGTTCAGCTCCACTGCAGAAGACCTGCCTACACAATGCAGAATGATAATATTATCCTTCTCAGAATTTTCTCCACAAATTATTAGCATTTTCTCTTCTAAAGGACAGCAAAGATAGCTTCTGCTGAATGCTTGCCCAGGGATATTTTTTGTTCTGATTTATCTTAGAGCCGCCATATGGTGGAGGTCTCAGCAAAGGTGCACTATGGTGATGATTAAGTTAGTCAGCATGGGGTCCTGGCTGAGACAGAAAGTTCGGACTGCTGCGTATCTCTTCGGGAGGAACACGTAACGTCTGCTCATCAATCTTTAAGCCAAGCAAAAGCAAACTGATTTTGTTTCTTCTGAAAAAGATGAGTAGGAGGGAAGGATACCGCTGCTAATGTCATCATCCTTCCAGACGTTGTTTTCCGTAGCAGAAAACTCGTCCAAATGGAAACCAGATCAGCCTCTATTTCCCTGCAGATCATTCAGGCCAGTCTCAAGTGGGAGATTTGCCCTCACTACACTTTGTGGATCATATTTTTTGGCTCTGACTCCTGTGTAAATACATATTTGTATGTGACTCGTGGATCACATATGGTAGCCAACATCGAAATGAACTGGAAAATACATTGTTTGTCACATTAACAAAATGACACAATCCCAATCTGATAACTGATTAAATTGCTTTCTGCATATTGTGTACAATAACACACATCATGGTCTGCATTAATATTCTGATTGCATAGAATCTAACCTTCTGAAAAGTGAGATTCCTAACACTACAGTCCCTCCTTCGCTGTTTTTTCTCTAAGCAACAGATATTTTTCCCTGAGGGATTTTTACAGGTCAGTCACAAGCTGTTGCTCCTACTCAGAGTTAAGACGCAGAGATTAATTATTTATTTCTACAGATATAGCTGAACTGAAGTATCCAAAGACCATCTTCAATCTTTTATCTGATGCTGTTTTGCTGCTCGGTTAAGGCTAAGCTATGTTTGTCTCTGTTTTGATATGACTTGTTGCTAATTCATTCCACACATTAATTTACTTTTAATTAGTGATGTGCATTTTTTGTTTTACAGAAACTTATTTCTTCTTGCTTCATAAGCTTGGCATTTTGTTTGGAATGAAAAAAACAAACAAACAAGTATTTCCAGTGCAGTTTTGTGAAATACATCTACTGAGATATGGCTGGAAAACCTCCACATCCAGACTTTAAAATACTGTTAGTCTATAAATCACTGAACGGCTCAGCACCACAATACATCGAAGATCTGCTGTTGTTGTATCAACCTTCCAGACCCCTCAGGTTCTGGTTCTGGGGATGCAGAGCAGAATCGGAACCAGAGCCAAACGAGGAGAAGCAGCATTCAGCTTCTATGCACCACAATTCTGGAACAAACTTCCAGAAAACTGTAAAACAACTGAAACACTGACGTCCTTTAAATCTGGACTGAAAACCCACTTGTTTAGAGTTGTATTTGAAACGCAACCAATTACAAATTTAATGATGGCACTTGACTTAATGTCATGTTTTGATTGTTGATTCTTTGTTGCATGACTTCGTGCTTTTGTTTGTTATGATGTAAAGCACTTTGAAATGCCTTGCTGCTGAAATGTGCTTTACAAATAAAATTTGATTGATTGATTGATTGATTGATTGATTGATTGATTGATTGATTCCATTAAGCAAATTTACTTTTGTAATTTCATTTTGTTCTATTTCATGGTGAATGGAAACAACAAGTGGGGCAGGGGTGTTTTTTTTCACTCTGACACTAATCACTTAGAAATCGGATTTGAACCTTGACCTGATACCTGGGACTCAATCAAAACCTCTTTACTTTACAGACATAGATTTCCACAAATACAAAGGCAGGCTCTTTTGAGTTGTGAGAAGACAGTAAATGTTGCATTACTATTTAAAATATTTGCTTTCTAAAAATGGAGGTCTGATATTTACATTTAAAAATGTAAATATTTGCATAACTAGATGGACAGCTCTCCATAAACAAACTGTCTCAAAAACGTATTTCCTTTATCTCCTGCTAGAATTCGCCTTGCTGCCGCTCATTGATCTAAGTGTGTAACCTTAGCTCCTCAAATTTCTCCCTGGTCAAGAAGCTGTGGCTGCTTATTTGTTTTATTCAACGTTTTAACCAGTAGATAGGACTCTTGAGTCCTAAAATCTCTTTTATATGACCGTTCCCCAGCCAAGTCAGCAGGCAGTTTAAACAGCAAGAGCTGCAACAAGCATATAAACATGTCAATATTTTTACACATCACAGGAGACAAACAATAAAAGCTTTAAAACTATAACCAATGCAATGCTATTATAAAGTCATAGCAACAGGCTATAGCAGAGTTTTTAGTGCGATATGTTTGCGATGTGTTTATTTGAGATTTAAATTCCTGAAGTTTACTGAAAAAAAAAGAAGAAAATAGACAAGATGCAAAGGTCTTGTAAAGCTCTGGAATGCCGACGGTGATTTCAGATGATTATTTCGCCAAGATGATAGAAGAGTAGTCAAAATTTGTTCTACCATGACTGCTACTATTTTAAAGTAGAAAGTGTTTACAGAGCTGCCATTTTAATATATGTTTGTTCTCCAGATTGGAAAAACTTCCTTTCCATTAAAGGGTCAGTATTATGTAAAATCAACTTTTTAGTGCTTTGCATTGCGTTGTAATGTTAGTCCCTCATTAAAAACATACCTGAAGTGCTGCTTTGGTTCTTCCTTGCATGTTTGAGAAATCCTTAAATCTCCATGGCAACCATTCAGCTGTACAAAACACCTGGGTGGATCTAACTCCGCCTTCCAAGCGTTGCTCCTCCTCTGAGCTGCAGTTCCCAAGCTTCCACCTCACGGAGCAACAACCCATACCGCAACTCCTTCACTGAGCTCCTTCAGACTAGCTAGCAGCATTTAGCAAACACCTGGTGGAACTGTGCATCAGCTGACATTATAAGAGCTACTTCTCAGTGGAGAGCTAGTAAAAAAACATTGTTAAATGGTTCAAAGAGGAGCCATGTTGTGATGACTTCTTGAAGGCTGAGTTACAGAAAGAGTTTTTAAAGAAACACAGGCCCAATTTCAAGGTCCTAAATTACAAACTCATATTTCCTTTTAACTGAAGTTAACATAGTTACTTGACTGGCATTATTTGCCTTTAATTCTAAAATCTACTACAATTCTTTTCTGATTGCTTTATACCCTGGATGCATTGTGTGTTAGGAAAGTTGTTAAGGTTTGGATGGAAAACACAGACGTGTCTGATCGCTGCACCTATTTGCTTTAATCCACTTTAAAACCATAAAATCCATTTACTTTCCTGACAGACCCAATTCCTTTGGAAACGGAGCCTCGCTGAAGCATTCCCAGCCCTCCTCTGTGTGGGGTACGAAACTGCAAGTGTTTGCCCAGAATTCAAGCACAACAGGGTTGTTTAGATCAGTGGCAGCAGCTTCATGCGTGCCAGCAGGTTTTCCCCCCGCTAAAATTCTCTTCAAATCCAACTGTGAGGTGCACTACAGGCTCTGCGGCTGTTTACTAAGCTAACTATGAAACACAACCAAGTGAGGGAGCAACAAAGCAGTAGTCAGACTGCATCAAGTCCGTGTCTCCGGTGCCAGCAACCAGCTGCATTAGCATACTGCCAGGGCCACGGGGCGCCTATGAAGGAAGTCCAAGCAGAGGGATCAGCTCAGTGTTTCTCAGGGTCACACTCACAATCTCACAATCATATTGTTCTTCCTCACATTATGGAGCTGCTGATGGCAGACAGGAGAGAGAGAGAGAGAGAGAGAGAGAGAGAAAAGATCTAATCAAAATATCCTCTTGGATTGGACGTTTCTTCTCTTTATCTATTTCTGGGCGATGCAGAGTTTTACCAGAGACAGAGCCTCTTAGTGCATATAGCATGCCTCGCGCTCTCTGGGCTGGTTTAGCACTGCAGTCCATGTGGAGAGCAGCCAGCCTTGAAGAAGTGGAGAAGCCAACCTTCCTCCCAGAGCTAAAACCTGAGCAGCCACTCAAAGCAATTTTCTGGCTGTTTAATCCTTCGTTTGTGACGCCTGGGCTCTGACTGCTTTTGTTCTTGTGTGTGTTGCTCGGTCTAGGATGGAAAAGGTGCTGGTGGACCACAAAGGTCCATATTGTAGGGACTTGCTGCATTAGTTCACGTTGCCTAAGTATTTCTACCTCATACTTCTTTGGATATTCTGACATTACGACAACAAACATTATATATTTCATTGAGATTTTTATACAACAAACCAGCAAGAAACAATTCATGACTAAAACTTACAGAATGATGTTTTGTATTATAAAACACGTGGTTTGTATGTGCATTCAACCCCTTTACTAGGTTACCCCTAATTAAAAGAACATTTTGACGCCTCCTAACTTGTAAATAGAGTTCATTTGTGTGTAGTTTGGTCTCTGTTTTAGCATGGTCATTTCACTCCTGGCCTATTGCGATTCAAATCTGGCTTTACAGACAGTCTGGCTTCCTCCCATTGACTTGGATTTTCTCTGGTAGAACTTCTACTGGGCCAATCAGCAAACAGAAAGAGAAGCCATAAATGATTAAGTTGATTTTCTGAGCTGTTTTCCAATTGTAGCCTCTCTGTAGCCTTAGCATTGTCAGCGTGTTTGCCACGCTTCGAAACATTGAATTAGCATTAATAGCTGCATCATTCGGATCAGCACTTCTTGTTTCCCAGTGGAGGATGGTTGTTTACAGCGTAGGCAATTTCCATTAAGCATCATACTGTCGAACTGGCACATTACAAACAACACAGCCAAACATTAGTGACTGGGTAAAATTTAAAACCTCATCAGACTCCATGACTTTAGGAAGCAATCGTTTCTCAATAGCAGAGAGCCCAGACCCTCTGGATGAAGCAAAGTGTAGAACAGGGCTGCTATAGGCAACCTCTGCATTAATCCATCTGTTCTCTTTAGAGAACATTAGAAAACAAGCAGCATCATGACGCAGCAGTTAGAAAGTTGAGTCGGGTTAGTTTGTTTATTTGGATCCCTATTTGCCATTCCTGTAACAATGGCTACACTTCCTGGAATCCACAACATTGCTAAATTTGGAGAACCCTGGAAGAGGCTCACCTTTACACCATAAAGGTGATTCGCTAAGATCACTTTTTATGTGAGCCTTTTGAAGTATTAAAATTAAAGGACTGGTCTGGGTCTTTTCAGTGACTAACCCAAAACTAGATAGTCTGATCTAGCTAGGCTAGCTAGTCCAGTCTATCTTCCTATGATAGGAAATGTGGTGTGAAAGCAGGAAAATCTTTGTGAAGAAAACAAAGCAGGATTCTGTAGCGCTCCACCTTTAACTGATAGAGCTGAGATTGCAGAATCAAAGGAAAGTGTCTCTGCAGAGGATTTCCATTAGGACACGTGTGTCAAATTCCAGTCCTCAAGGATCAGTGCAACTTCTAGATGTCTCTTTTACAACACATCTGAGTCATAGCTGGACTTTGTAGAATTATATTGCATGAGGAGGTTAATTCAGTCTTTTGATTCAGGTGTGTTGCATTTGGGGACGTTGAAAGGTCGCAGGACACCGGCCCTCAAGGACTGGAGTTTGACATCCTGCCTGGGGTTTCCTTAGGGCTGAGCTTGGGTTCCTAATTTAAGCTTTTGAAACACATTCAGTGCTTCAAACACAAACACAGTTGTGTGCTCTCCTCTATCTGGTATTTTGTTCATCAGACTCATCTGATCAACGTATTTCTCAGACTAGATGAACTCAGGAGGACTAAAAACGAAGACCTGAAAAAGATTTTTCTTATTTTTTAAAAAGTTTTGAAACCGTGTTTACCATGACAGTTATTCACTATCATGTGTTTTTCTGTCACATTAATTATCGGCTATAACATGTTGTAGTTTGTGAATCTAACGTGTCAAAATGTTAAGACACTGCCCACTTCTTCTTGCCTGCATATTCATGGAGCGGGGAAAGATGGAAGGACATGGGGGTTGGGTAGAGAGGAGGCTGAAGCTGTGAGGTCCTTCAAACTGCATTAATCACATGGGAGACCAGGATGGAGTGGTGGTGTATATATCTCTCTCTATATATATATATATATATATATATATATATATATATATATATATATATATATATATATATATATGGGGCAAATCTGACAGCATGGTGTCATGAGATGCTGAGGAGAAAATCAAATCCAATCTCCCATTCTCCACCTCAGGCTTAGAATGAACAATGCCCAGTATACACAGCCTACCTCCTGTCTGCTTAGGAGGACATTTTTAAGCTGGCTGCTGGCAGCAGCTGTTAACCTTTAGAGCTGCCAAGGCACACAGCAGTTTTATTGGAGGAAGAAAACGATCAGAGTCAGCGTCTCTGCAAGGTGGATAAAGAGCGCAATAATGGAAACCAGGCTTTCTCCAGAAAAAAATGAGGAGGAAACGGGTCTGCATGCTCAGTTCCTCTCCATGCTGTGGTCACACTTCTGCCAAGCCATTGGTTATGTTGATGTCCAACTTTTCAATTATGAATCACACTATAGAGACAAGCACTATAGAGACCCTAGCTGCTTTAGATGTTAAGCTCTTTGCAAAGCTGAATTTGACATTTCTGAAAAAGAACAAGCAGATAGAAAAAACACAGTGTAGCATAAAGCCTGCTTAAACGGGCAGTATTATGTCAATTATTTTTAACTTTACATTATGTTATAATGTTATTCTCTCACCTGGAGTGTTGCTTTTACTCATTCACGCATGTTTGAGAAATCCTTTACTCTCCCCTGGCAACCATTCAGCTGTGTAAAACACCTGGGTGGACCTACAGCTCTCCCTTCAAGGACACAGCTCCTCCTCAGAGCTGCAGGTTCCAAGCTTCAGAGCTGCGGCTCCCTCACTCAGCTCCTTCAGACTAGCCAGCAGCAATTAACAAACACCTGGTGGAACTGTTCGTCTTCTGAGCTCATTCTATGAGCTACTCAGTGCAATGCTGGTAAAAATGTTGCTAAAGGGTTGATAGAGGAGCCATGTTGTGATGACTTCCTGAAGGCGGAGTTTCAGAAAGAGCAGGAGTTTTTAAAGAGACAGAGGCCCAATTTCAAAGCTTTAAATTGCAAGGTCAAATTTCTTTTGTCATATCCAGTTTATAGAGCATTTTTATAACAACAGAAGTTAACATAGTTACTTCATTGTGCTAAAAAAATGGCACTATGTGACTGGAAAACACATAATACATCCCATCCATGCATGAAGTACAGTAAAGATGTCTCCTGTGAAGCTATAATGACCATCATATTGGGCTCACAGGCTAATAGAGGAACCCAGAAGCCTCGTGAAACGGTCCAGGAATGCTCTGCAGCCGGTGTGTGGCATTAACAAGCGCTTGTTGCCTTTACAGGAAGCCCACAGATGGTTTAACCACACATCGTCATTAATCTGCCAGTTTGGGCTGTGGTTTGGACCTGGGAGAGCAGAAGAGACTTGTTGCCTTGCAGATGTTGCCGTGGCTATTTCTGTCACAGCAACCATTCTGAACCTAGTCAGAAAAAAAAGCTTTGCATAGAGCCTCCAGGTAACATGCCACGACTGAAGTAATTGCTGCTCTTGGTCCTTGAAGGAATTGAGAAGAGAAAATCAGACTTTATCCACTAAATGTGTGTCTTCTCCACTGGGAGCAGGGGGGCCTCATGGGTCAGAGGCAGGAATGGGATCAGAAGTGTCCCTTTGTGAGGGGGGACAGATGGAGGTTAATTGTTTTTAGTGGGATATGTCTCACTCCAGCTGTTCTCCTTGCTGAGGAATGTTCATGTGTGATAGACTGCAGTGTTGTAAAAATGAATGACAAAAACAATCCAGAAAAGAAAACATGTAACATAGTTTGTGTAAAATGTGTTTCACCATGCAGGGTGTTTACTTAAAGAACAAGTTTAAGTTACTTATCAGACACAAAGGTTCAGAGTGTTACATACATAACTAAATATGTGAATCCAGAATGATATGTGGGATTGACGTCCCTAGGTAATTTGGAAAAATTGATTTACTAAATATGAAAAAAAGAAAATAAATCTTGCATGTTTTCTTTACGTGTGGGAAGCAGTAGATTTAATGAAATTAGTTGGTTTTCTTCTATGGACCTCGGCTCTAAGCATAATTCAAAAAGGTTCAATGTGATTAAGTTTTGGGAAACTCCAGAGGCTTCAAACTATTCTGCTTTATCTCCTCCTAAAGCAGTTTTTTTTTTTTATTCTAATTTTTTATGTAGAAACAACAAGAATAAAATGTTTCATCTCTTCACAAAGAGTAATATAATCTTTACAGTCCTCTTTTAAGTTTGTTATATTAATTCTGACAGCATGCCCCTTCATGTGATTATCCAATATCCAGTTTCTTGTATTTTTATTTATTTATTTTGTTTTTTTTTAGAAAAAAACCAACTAAAAACATATTCTCCTAAAGCAGTTTTGAGGTGTTGGGGTCATTGTCCCGTTGGATGACACTTGACAGTTGTTTCATCTTTATTTCCAGTCGACACCTTGTCAGTTCATGTTGATGCCGAACTGCAGTGTGGATAGAACCACTGGAGTTACAACATCGTCTTGTTTATGACAGTTTTCATGGTTCCATCTGGCCCCTGGTCCACCATGTGGTCCATCGTGTTTAATGACGACAACGTTTTGGGTAAAACTTTGACACAGTTTGGACTAGCAGCCAGATGATGTTCCCGAACACTTCAGCAGTGGTTTGGGGATATGAGAAGAGGCTTGATCTTTTTGGGGATCAAGAAAATCACCAACAAATTAAACGTGCTGGTGAGTTAGTCTTAAAACTCACTGAAGTTGTATGTGTAAAGGGACTCTTTTGTATGAGGGGCCGTTTAGGACAAAATTTATGTTTTGTCTCTCACACACTACCAAAAACTCTCACATACTCAAAAGAAATAGCCACGCACACTCAAAAAAATTACGTTTTGTCTCTCACACACTACCAAAAACTCTCGCATACTCAAAAAAAATAGCCACGCACACTCAAAAAAATTACGTTTTGTCTCTCACACACTACCAAAAACTCACGCATACTCAAAAAATAGCCACGCACACTCAAAAAATACTCACGCACATTCAAAAAATACTCAAATTGCGTATACACACACTACTAAAATGTCACACACACACAAACGTTAACTTTCTCGCTCACATACACTACTATCAGCTCGCTCACATACACTGTACTAACAGCTCGCTCACATACACTACTACCAGCTCGCGCACATACACTACTACCAGCTCGCGCACATACACTACTACCAGCTCGCGCACATACACTACTACCAGCTCGCGCACAT